>VWZT01000741.1:733073-755566 GCA_013397055.1 Pachycephala philippinensis
TTTTTTTTTTCCCTCTCTTTTGAAAATTTCTGAGCCCGTATGGCAGTTGCTTTTTCTGGTCTCAGCTATTAAAAATGTATCATTTTTATTGGTTGCATGGCAACATATAATCCCTTTGTTCTGTTTTTGTTTAAACAGATGCTGAGAACTCTGCCTGTCATAAAAAGTAAAAGCACTGCCCTCAGGCTTCCTTTAAAACTGAAAAAGAGGGGAGAGTACGGGGCTTGAATTAATGTTCCTTCCAAAAGTAAAACTTTGGGTTGTAGCAAGAAACCAACCTATAATCCACTTAAATATTTATGCTTCAAATGTGCTCTGGTGCCATAACCTAATCGATTTTGGTAGGTTAACTAAATAGAAACCAGGAATGGGGGCTCCCAAGTCAAAGGCCGTGGCTCCTCTGACCAGAGCAGAGGAACTGTTCTGCAGAGAAGCGTAAATTTCCAAAATCTGTTGGAAAATTGGAGCATTTTTCATTGACTTTCATAGGCTCTCTGATGTTTAAACCCACTGATGTTTAGTGAGCCTGTTGGAGAGCAAAAAAGCTGCAAGTGGCACGATGAGGCCGCAGTTGTGATTTGATTTCTCTTGGATTGATATGGTTTTATGGGTGCCTGGGAAGCTTCTCCTGAATTCCTTCAGCTGCAGTTGAATAAGAAGCAGGTTGTAGGAGTTTCACAACACGAACGCTTCAGTGGCCGATATTACCTGCTGTAAAAGGATGAGGGTGTCATTGCATCAGAGGTTTTCCTGACAAATGGCAGTGGAATGCAGCCCTCAAGACAAAAGTAAGAGGCTTGCAGTGTATCTGTCACAACAGAGCTGTTATAAACACTTAAGTTTATTTTGCCACCTTTAAACGTTACCAGAAGCAATAAAACCCAGCAGTTGGGTTTTTTTTAAATAAAATGAGCACTGACATGGTGCAGTCAGGTGTCTAGGTTTTCTCAAGAAGGTAAATGAACCTGGAGAAAGTTATTTAGACTTTACTGCTGCCCTGTGTGATGTGTAGATTTGGAAACCTATGAAATGACTGTAATGTGTGTGTGTGTGTTAGTCACAGACCCAAATTAGACTAACAACCCTCCCAAGGTTTATTTTTAGGACTGGGTTGCTGGGGTGTTAGCATGCCTTCAATAAAAATTCCCCTAGAAACTTCTATGGGGCCGCAGGATTTCATTGCTGGGTTTGAGCTGGACCCTCACAGAGGGAGACTCTTTTCTAGTTTATTTAGATCACAACATTGTTAAGTAGTTTTGGTGGATGAGAAAAATCTCACCTCCTCTGGGTTTACTCTCAGCTCTGGGAGATTTCTAGGGCAAATGGAAGAAATAAATGGGTCACGAGAAGGTTGGTTCAGGCCAGTGACTCATTGGCAGGCGTGGCACAACATGGGTGATCTTTTTTAAAACTATCTAGCAAATAGCTCTTTAGGGAGGAGCAAGGTGTTCTGAGCACTCTCTGCTGCTGAGGGACATGGAGGGAGGAGATAAGGATGGTTCCCAGCGTATTTTTGAAGCTGCAAAAGTTTATTGGACAGATATCTGTACACTCTCTCTGGCTTAAATCTTGCTCCTTTTCAGTGTAAGATGAAAGTATGGATGAGCTGAGACAAGGGCTTCAAAACTGTAATATTTGTTTTTCAAATGTAGCTTTTACCAATCAGCTGTTCAGACGATGTCTGTGCAGTTCTAATACTGCTTAACACTGGATCTAATCTTAAACTTGCCTTTTTGCTTCTGTATACTTCATCTATCATTGAGAAATGACAAAACCACTTCCATTTTCTTGTGAATAATAAGAAATCCCACTGTGACTACTTGTTAACACTGTCTGGATCGTGCCTGAGGAATAATGCTTTTCTCTTGTAACAGCTCCTACCTGGGTGTTTTACTGGTGCTCAGATTTCATTCTCCCAGACCTTGAGATGCTCTGCAATTAATTGCCTTCTGATTATCTATTTTGTTGTCTAGAGCCACTGGTTAAGCTGCGTTTTGAGATGAGAATCTGAGTAGCAAATTTCCCAGTGCCTGTCCCAGCTGGTGCCAGCTCTGTGTGGAGAGGAAAGGCTCTGCCTCGTGGCATTGCCCTTTTTGCTGGGGGAAGGTAACACAGCCCAGGAGTGAATTTTGCATCCCTGAGTACAAAGCTGGAGTGATTTTGTTAACATCCCAGCAGTAATTCTGAGTTTGCACAGGCATGGGTGAGATCAGTGTCTGACTGAGGTGCTCTGCTGTTCCCCTTCTGGTGGGAGCAGAGAGGAGCATAGAAGTGTGGCTTCTTTTTTTTTGCTCTGTTTTCTACCTCAGGCATCCTCAGTTGTTGTAAATGGAAGGTGTGCTGGAGGGAAGCTTTATCAAATTCTTTTAAGTATAATTTTAAAAGAACATATTTTATTGTCCATTCCGTTCAAAAAATGTAACAGTTTGTCATAAGGAGATGGTTCATACATCCCCTCGACTCTTTGTACGCCCCCAATGTTATTACATGATCTAATTTACCAGGTTGGATTTTCTTTCTCTGTGCTGTGGCACTTCTATTAAGTTGCTTTCTAATTCCTTTGTTACATAAGCCACATCTCTGAAGCTTCCCTAAACTCAGACTGGCTCAAACACCATCTGAATCTCCATTCCTCTGCCTCTCAGCAGGGATTTGGGGGTCTCACTCTCAAACTGAGTCCATCCCTCACACCTCCCTAATGCTCTGGAAGAAACAGTAAAGGACCCCCCCATGTCACAGTCGTGAAATTGTCTGAAGACGTCAGGTAAATAAAAAAAAGCTGATTTATTCTGCTGTGAGGCATTGTTAATTAAGTCATACATGGTAATGAACACTAAGCAAAGAATGCTACCTGACATCAGCAATTATTTTATTGATGCCTCCGCATCTCAATCAAGTGCAACTCCTGACAGGTAGCATTTAGCAATGATGGAAAAATGGTAGCTTTGAGAGGAGGGGAAGTGGGGGTCTCCAGTGAATGATGGATTAATTCCATTAGAATCAGATTTTCTGGATATGGTTTTAGTTGCAAAACTGAGTTAACTCCACCTGAGTAGCTGCACGAGTTTATTGTAGAGGACGAGTTCTGAGCTGATGCAATCCCAGGTATTGATCAAATCCTCAGTAGGTTTCCTGCTCTGTAATCATCACAGCAGCAGCTGCTCAGGCCACCAGGTTCTCCAGAACCCTTCAGCAGGAAAAGTGCTTCTTTCAAAAAGCAGTCTTTGATGAGCAGACAGGAAAAGCTCAGATCCTCTATTCATGCATTTAGCCATCTTCAGTATGAAAGGCTTCCCAAAAACCTCACTGGTAACTCAAGAAGGAAGCTGAGAAAGGCTGATAACTTTCTGCCCTGGTCCCCACTATTGACTGCTCACTCTTAGTGGAAGTTCTCACAGCACCAGTTCATAAAGCCTTAGTTAGAGGGATGGGTAGAAAGAGAAGGAGGATGTTTTTCAAGGTATCCCACGACATTGAGAACAGAAGGACATTCCCTTGTGTGTCAGCCTGGTGCTTCCTCGTGTGTCTGTGTTTATTTCTGAAAGCAGCAACAGACAGCCCTTGCCAAATTCGGCAGCTGGCTGTACCAGAAATATATAAGTATTTGCTGAGTTAGAGAGGAAATAAACTCTGTTTAGATGATGTGAAAACTCTTTTGGTTTCATAACCAAATATCTCTGGTGGAGAATCAACACAAGGCCAAGAGCAAGGAGATGTTGATTTACACTTCTTTAAGCCTAGAAAGTCTTCCCTGTGAAATGTAAACTTGCAAAGAAACCTTGTTCCAACAATTACCAAAACCTCTAAGGCTGCTGTTGTGGCTGGTAACTGTTAACATTCACTCATTCATATCCCTGTATTGTGCTAATTTTCTTCACATACAGGCAATGTATTTACTGGAAATATTTTCCTTTTCTAAGTTACTTTTGAGTATTTGATACTCCAGTCTTTGGAGAAAGAGTATCACTTTTCAGTTCCATTTTATTCTTATTATATCTAAGTATTTCCTTCCATTGTCTCTTTCTTCTTTTTCTTTTTTTAATGCAGCTAAAAGAAGAAATGTATGGTTTTTCTGTATATTTTTGGCATTTTCTATATGCTGACTTGCATTAAAACTAAGAACTTTGCCTTTCATGCATTTGTTTCATGTGTAGTTTATACCTGCTTTGCTTCTCCATAAGCCAGCTTGGTTTTTAGTAGTTACAGCTTTGACTCAGGCTGTGGTTTTTCTGGACATCCAGAAAAATGTTCTTAAGCTGTTCCCAATTATTGTAACATTTTTCTTATAAAATTCTTTCTCCCAACTGGTTTGGCTCTTTTGTTCCCTTTTCTCCTCTCCCAGCTTCATGAAATTGATCCTTTTAAAGCAGCAAGCCTGTGTATTAGCAGTCTTGGCAAAGGAGAAAGTTTTTTGTTTGCACTTGAAAAATGCAATCAAGTGATGATCACTCCTTCTTTGGATAATACATTTTTTGTGATCAATTTACTCCTTATCACACAGATGAGCTCTAATACAGAATTATGTGTTGGATGCACCTTTTCTGAGCTAAGATT
Source organism: Pachycephala philippinensis (assembly GCA_013397055.1). NCBI lineage: Eukaryota > Metazoa > Chordata > Aves > Passeriformes > Pachycephala > Pachycephala philippinensis. The sequence continues at coordinate 737,628 of VWZT01000741.1, forward strand.
TTGTCATCCTTAGATTCTTAGCAATAGCAAGGGCAATTTAACTCTGGCAGCATGAGTTCTCTCTGCATAAATCACAAATTGGAGCCTTACTTTTTTTCTTTTTTCTTTTATATATATTCTCATACTGATTTGTGCTGTGATTTGCTCTCCTTTTTGGGGAGAACATCTTTTTAGTAATTACTTGTAAAGGGGCTGACCTGATAGGTTTTTACAATAAGACCATTTTTATTTTTAGCCCTGTGTTCAAATCATAGACTTTATCACATTTGCATGATACTGTGCTAAACCTAACTCCTGGCTACTGCAGTCCTTGGACCTTTCCCAAAACACACCCCCCTCCCTCCAGCACCCCCCAAACCAGGTATTTGTGACCTCCTGACTGCTGATACCTCCCAGAAATCAGATAAATCTACCCTGCAAAAAGCATCTCTTCTCCTCTGTGCGGGGAGTTGGCCATCCCTGATGAATTCCTGTGCTGATCCTGGAACAATGAGATTCTTGTTCTTTAGATACTTGGAGATTTTTAATTAAGTTGCTCTGAGAATGGAGAACTCTAACTCTGCCCAGGCTGTGTGTTTTGCTTGGTGGAGCAGTACTCCTGCCTGTCTGGAAGAAAGTGAAGTCACATCTGTGAGCACCTCTTTGTGATTAGATGCAGACTGGATCCTTCAGGATTTCTGCCTGGATCAGGAAGCCTCACTAAATCTGTGTTTATTCTCAAACACATTCCCCCATCCCCTCAATAATTAGTTTTCTCTGCTCTTTAAAACATATTTCTTGGCAGTTATTAACATCGACATGCACAGTAGTATGAAGATTTGCATCCTAAAAGAGTAACTTGGGGTCAGATCCTAGACTGGAATTATTGCTATCGTTTAGTGTGTGTGTTAAAGTCATTCCTGCAGTCACCCAGGAGACACAAAATGCACTTTATGCATCTGCCTGCCTCAGAGAATACAGAACTCACATCAGAATTAAAATACTTATTAAAAAAAGGGTAGTTTGCATTAAATTTCTAAAGGGATTTATGAGGAGCTGTAACAAACTGTCTGAAGAATATGGATTGGGCTGTGAAAGAAGGAAGACCTAGAATTGACACGAAGGCTTTTATTCCTAGAAATGGTCTTATGTAATGGAGATCTGTGGTATTAGCATGTTTTTTTTTTCTTTCCTCAGGAAATAATTAAGCACTCCCTTCTGATCATTTTATGGAATCAATACCCTTTCAGCAGCGTTGGCATTATTTGTCTTTGGGAAGTGCACTGTTATGGATGGTGATAATTTTTAAATAGCTGACATTAACTCTTTTCCCTTGGCAGGGAATGAATGAAGGGTGTTAGAGTCTCAGCAAGGGCTGCCTCAGCTGGGTGTGGGAGGGACACAGGTCCAGCTCCCTGTTCAGTCTGGCTTTGGTTCTGATTTAGGCAGGCACTTGTTCTGCTCCTTCCTCCACAGGAGCAGGAGGGGTCAACCCTCAGCATCTCAAAAGAGTAATTTTTAACCTGTATAGTCTGAGCTTGGGCTCTGAAATGTCCTGGGAGCATTGGGTGGGACCTGAACAAAACTGGGCACGAATGTGGAGTGGAATAAACTGCTGAGAGCAAGGGGGATAAATACAAGTACCTGGTGGAGGAAACAGTGAGTTGGCTGGCTGGAAGCACGGGCAGGAATGAGCAAACAGAAAAGTTCTTCCCTTGGGTCTTGTCTGTTTTGTCCAAATTGCACAGGCAGATATAGAAGGGACAAATTAGTTTCTCCCCACAGCTGTTTGCTTTGCCAGCTCTCCCCAGAATGTGAAGAAATCGGGTGGGAAGGGCTGGAGAGGGATGGGGTGACTGTGGTGAGGATGGGAGGTTTGTTTGAACCCCCCTGGCTGCTTCTCCAGTAGCTCAAGAACAGAATCTGCTGCTGGCAGAGGGGAGAGCTGACAGCAGGAGGCTGGGAGGAACCCAGGGAAAGGGGCAGGGTGGGGATGCAAACACCTGATGTGGTCTGGTGAAGAGTTACCCTGTTGTTCTCTCACAGTTAAACCTTGTCTTTTCTTTATGGTGGTGAGCTGGAACACTTTCAGTCTGCAGCTTGTCAGCCTTCCAGATGTGCAGATACCCACCTCTGGGTGCAGAAGCCACCATGGCAGTGCCTTCTGCCTTCCTCTGGTGCTCCTGCATCCAGTGAGATAAGGCCAGAGTTTTGTTGCCATATCTACTGTCCTTTCCCTTTCGTGGGGTTTCATTCACTTCCAAGCTTATTAAAAGGGACCCCTAAAACTGTAACACAATTAGCACTGGTAATTATGTCTGTGTTTTTTAATACTGGTAAATGAAACTTAAATACCAGCCAGTTGTTGGAATCTAATTACAGGAATTCACTTGAGATGCAAGTTTCTTTGAATTTAAAGTTGGAAGTGTAATAAAAAAAATAATCACAAAGAAAGAATGGTGTCTGCTGAGAAGAAAGTCTGACTGCTTCCCTCTCTGCCATGTGTCCCGTGCCTAGCATAAAGCCAATCTGTCACTGGGATCTCAGGTATTTTACTAAACTCTTTGGAAGATCAAAGAGGGTACTGGAAATGCTGCGTTGTTCTGGCTTGATTCCCTCTCCTACACAGAGACTGCTTTAAGAATCTGCTGAGAGTGGAAGGTCTTTGACTCCCACGGTGTTAGAGTGCCATTAATCGTGAAAGCTTTTTTGTGAAGCTCCCTGTTGTATGTGGGACATCCAGAGCTTCTCCTCGGAGCATTGACTCTGTGTGCTGCCACTGAGAACACGCTCTGGGAGCCTGAGGGGGCCGTGCCCACCTGAGCCAGGGCAGCTGCTGCAGCAGGGGTTTGGGGAGGGGGACTGAGAAGCGATGAATTCCTCTCACTTTTGTGTTTATGGGAGCTGAGCTGGGCAAGCAGATTGTGGCTATTTTCTGTTCTCATTATATGACATAAACCACGCTTCTTGTGTGTGTTTGTGTCCATGTGATGTGGAGAACTGCAGCGATTTTTCAGAGCTTGGCTTTGAACAGAAAGGGAACAGCAAGGTATGGAAAGGTGTTTAAGTGCAGTAATATGGGCACAAACCCAAGAAGGGAGATTTTATGCCAGGAATACAACGCTGAGCATGTTTAAGAGCTGGTGTGAAGGGCAGGGAAGCTGAACTTCATGATGCTCTTTAAGCTGCTCACCTGTAGCTGTATTGGAGATGTAACAGGGATACTGAGGTGATGTTACACCAGCAGAAGGAAGAGTAAAAATGGCAGGTTTTATGTCCATAAGTGATGCATAAGCTGGTGATACTGCTTAAGAAAAGTTTCTGCCTCTGTTTTCCTGGCCTGTGCTGCTAGCCTGGCGCTGGCTGTGTGCCTCAGAGGCCCTGTGTGTGCTCAGCCCCCTCAGGAGCGTGCCACGTGGGATTTCTGTGTCCGTGGAAGCTGCAGTGCTGAGCGTGGCTGCCTGTGTCTCCCACTGACCCGTTTTTTCAGGATATATTGCTCTGCAGCTCCCCACACTGTGCACGGTGGAGTTGCTTTGTGTGCCTTTTCCACGCAATGTGGAGCAACCCTGGGCTTTCTGGGTGTGCATTTGTTCCTTATCAGTGCACTTAAACATTCCCTCAGGCTTAGCACAAATATGGCATTCTCACCTGCCACAAGTAAAGCCTCTGCTGGGGGATGTGATTTCCCTAATCCCCTCAAACTGCAATAAAATAAAATATTAGCATTTACTGTGATCTCAGGAACATTTTCTTAGTCAGAACTGTCAGACTCCACTGCAAGAAACAATTCCTCTGCTGGCTGCCACTGGGTGCATTGCAGTGTTCCAAGGTGCCCTGTCCATGAGAGCAATCCCCCCAGAGATTAATGCATATTTGATGACGTGCACAATGGAAGTGATGCTGCAGTTAGTGTGTTTAGATAGCAGGTTTCTGATTATCAGGGAAACCTAAATGGCATCCCAGCCAGCTCTGGAATTCCTCTGAGGGCCCTGAGCAGAACTGGCTGCTAAGATGGGGCATGACTTGCAGGGAAGATCTGTGGTGCTTGTCAAGAAATTTGTCAAATAGTCATTTTTTATTATGACTCAATATTATGAATACACAGGCACATAATCTTTCCATTTGCAAGACAGCACAAATTTACCTCCCTGCTGAAAAAAAACCTCTTCCAACTCAGAAAGTGTTGGCAGAAAGAGAAAAAGGCTGTTAAGTGAATTAATGGCTTAATGATGATTGTTTATTATCTGCCTTACAGTAGTGTTTAAATTGAGACTGGATCTTTTATGTGTTCAGTGTTACACAAAGGCTGATTGCACAAGCGGCTTCCCCAAAGAGCTAAATGGAGAACAGATAAAAGACAGAAGAAAAACGGCTTTTCCTGGATCTAAGGAGCAGAGAAAGGAGCTGCCTTGCCTGGGGTTATGTAGCTAGTCTATGGCAGAGCTTCGATGTGAACCCAGATATATCAGTACAACTCTTTTCACACAAATTGATGTGGCATCTTGATTTTTATCTAGTATTGCATTAACTACTTAGTGTCACCCTGGTGAAAGTGTCTGTGCTTCCCTGCCTAGAAAAGTAAAGGTTTTGTCTGTGTGTACATACGTATAGAAAGCTAATATTAGTGTCTGAAAACATCTTTAATCCCTTATTCTTGCAGATGCACGTTTGCTGAGAAAATGCAAGTAAGTGTGAATCTGGTTAGTAATGCTCGTTAGATGCAGAATTCCCCTGGGTTTTGAGCACTGGCCTGGAATTCAGGGCAGCCACGTGCTAGCCTGGCTCCTGCCCTCCTGCCAGGTAGGCTTGGCTCTGCTGATGTGCTGCAGGGTGATTTTTGGTTTTTTGGGTTTTTTTTTTGTCCTTTTTTATTGCATCTTTCAGCCTCACAGTGCTTATCAGCACCACGAGCATCTCCTGCAGTCAAACTGGGTCATCAGCATCCTTCAGTCCTGACCCCAGCTGAGCTGCAAGAGCCTCAGTATCTCCTATCTTGCTTGGTTCCTTGGAAACCACTTAACAGGGAGCTCGAGGGGCATGACAACATCCTCCTGTGATGAGGTGTGCCCCAAGCAAGCCCCAGGCTCGCTGCTAAAAGCTGCAGTGATGGTGTAGGGTCCTGCTGGGGGCACATCTTGCGGCAGGCAGCAGTGGGGATGTGGGAGAAAACCGAGGGAGGGTTTGGGTTCAGCACAGCCCCGAGGCAGCTCCTGGCAATTTTGGCACTGTCTGGCTGTGAGTGAGGAGCTGAGGCACTTGCACAAGGCTGGGTTTTGCCCCAGAGTTTCCAGCACCTGAAAAAGAGCAACCTTCCCCCGTCACTGGCTCCCCAAAGCCTCTGCTCCAACCCTCTGCCAAAGCCCAGAAAGTGAATTATTTGTGGGTTTTGTGCTGTTTCATTCACGATATCTGAGGCTTTCGGTTGGGTTGGGCAGTGAGAGGGAATGAAGAGATCCTTTCATGAAGTGTTTGCTGGTGTTTGCTGCCACTTTGGCTCGGCACAGTTGGCACAGCAGTAATATCTGCTCCGCGGTGTTCTCAGTCTCCCTTGCTGAAACAGGCATTTCGCCGACGCTCCGGGGCTTGTGTTTTTGTTTTTTTTAAAAAGAACTGGCTCATTTCCCAAGGCAGAAGTTGCTTTTAAGAAGGAGCTTCCTGCCGTGTACAGTATTTATTTTTTAATTAGTTGAGCTAATGTGCAATTAATGTTTATAATGCAAACCTGTCTGGGGCCATCTATTCACTTAATCAGGACGCTTTTAATAGTTTAATTTTCTTTAGGATTTTTTTCTTTGAGAACAAAACACTGTGGCTGCATAGCAGCATTTTTCTGAACCTTGCTGTATGCTTGGCTGTCCCTACAGCATCTTGTGCTCCAGAGACCAGCCTCGATGAACTTTTTGTTCTGTGCTGTCTAACAGGTTTGCAGCTCTTTCCCAGAACAAAATGAACCAGCTACAAAACATCTCGCACTGACAGGAAAATTTTTAGTCTGTTTGATGCTCATTTTTATTTCCAGTTTAGAAGTAAAATTCTGTTGTGAATAAACCTTGCTTCAGATTTTAACTGGTTTGAAATAGGATTTCCTCTGGGAAATATATTTGCATAGATACATAAAGGGTTTTTCTGTGTTTTCAGTCATGTATTTCCCTGTGTCACCCCTGTGTTTTGCAACGTGTTGATGCAACAATCTTTGGCTAGGGACAATTGCACAAGCTGGGACAAAACCACATGAAACTGCTCCATCTTCGATACTATTCAAATGTAGACATTTAGAAATGCAAGTGCCACATTCACTCGGTGTGAGTGATGATCAGGGGCTGGAAAAATAGCAAAGAATTTGGAATAGCAGAGAATTTGGGATAGCTGCTCCATCCCATGTGTGTACGTGCTGACAGCTGGACGTGCAGTTCTGATTAATGATGTGTTAGAATGACCAAAGTGTGTTTTTCTGCCAGGGATGCACCACGAGTGCATGTGGCAACTAAGAAATGGTATCAAAGTGTAACAGGGAGTGTTTCAGATTGGCTGAACTCTCACGGGTCACTTTATGTCTGCCCTGACTCCAAAGGTAACTCCTGTTCCAGCAGCACTGAGGATGGAAAAGCCCCTGTTCCTTCCCCTGGTAGCAAATTGCTGACCTGGCAACATGGTACTAAACGAATTCATTGCCTTTTCCAAATGCACTGCTCCAAGGCAGTGCTGCTGGGGAGATTGGCAGGGGTTTGAGTGCACCGGTAACCCCACACAGAGCAGAAATGACCTCAATAACTGTGCAGGTTGGTTTGTTCCTGTTTGTTGGGTTTTCTGAAGCAGCATCTGTCATCTGCAGGTGGGAGAGAAAGGAAGTCACTAGTGCCAGATGTTTGCAGAGCCTCAGCTGTGACAGAGGTTGGACCCTGCCCTGGGATGCTGCTCCCCCTCAGCTCTCTCAATGCAAGAAGGGGAACTTGAAGTTGCAATTACAGCTCAGACTCTTCTTCTGAGTTATCCTCTGCAGGATCTGGCTTTTCTCTGTGTGGCTGGGGAGCTGATGAAGCATAGAGACTGTACTGATGCCTAAAGCTGTCTGCTGTGAACCACACCATCTCTGCCTGAGCAAAGTTATCCCTGCTTTAAAGCCCAGGGAGGCAGAAGTTGTATGGCAAAGGCAGACTCAGCATTTGTGTTTTGTGACTCCCAGCCCAGTGTCCTGAACACACTGAGGTGGGCCCTGTCTGCTACAGAGGATCTTTTTGTGTGCTTCTAATTAAAAACGTGCAGCAGCATCTCCCAGACACACCAGCTGTTGTTGTGTGCAGCTCTGTGCAGTGTCCAGGTGTGCTGGAGCTGTGTGAGCAATGCCAGGATCCTTCTGTCCAGCACACTGATTAACAATTTGTGTTTAATTGCACGTTCCTGGCACTGCCCTGAGCCATCCACCCCTGCAGCAGGACAGCTCCAGGAAATTCTGCAATTACCTTGTGCTGCAAAGGTCCCTCTGCTGCCTGATGGCTTCATATCACCATCACAGCACTGTTCTCCTCTGCTCCAAATTAGGCTTGTCAGGGGGATTACAGGGAACCCAGCTGCAGGGATTTGTATTATTTAAATTATAAATGTCGTGCAAGAATAGGATTTGTAATGGAAGTTGGGGTTTTAATATGTTTATACAGATAACACAATTTAAAATAATTAGTTTGTGGAGAGCGAGGTAACAAAAATTTAGGAGAATTAACACGTTTTAGTACTTAGTGCTGCAGCTAAAAGGGTGAACTTGTCTCTGGCAGTCTGTAGGAATTGGGGTAGTTAATGTAGGCTCACCTTCACATTCCTCTGGTCTCAGTAGCATTGCAATGCTTTTTTGACCTCAGTATCTTTTTTTGGCCAAAAGTCTGTTGATGGAATTTAACTGGTATGAATTGCCTTCAAAATACCATCAAATTAAGGGAGAGCCCCCCCAATACCCAGGATATTTATTCCCCTTCAGTACAGGGAGTGAGATAAATGGTTATTTGTCCCTTGGTGCCCCCCAGTTCTGTAATTCTAAAAAAGCCTCTTTGAAGCACTGGTGGGCACACGTTGCAGCTGGCACTGAGTGGGGAAACAGAGGAGGTGTTTGAGGATATAATCATAAAAAGGACAGAAAATAAGAATACAGTGTAGCTGTAGCAGTCAGAGAGATGACAGATATTAGGGATTTGAAGCTTTCAAGACATATTATTTGGTAATATCACTTCATATTTCAGACTTTATCCTGTTCAGTGCTGGGGTCCAGAGCTGTGTGAGTGAAAGGCAGGGGAATATCACTGTGCATTAATAAGACTCGTGTGTGGGACCAAATTCCTCTTCACAAGCCCCAGCTTCTAGGGCTTTCTTAATGTTCTGTGATCCTGTCCCCTCTGTCTTGCTCTTACTGCTGAAAACACTGAGAAAATGAGAGAATAAGAAAACTTGCTGTGGTTGTGTGGGTCTGGGTGCACATAACAGCAACTGAAGCATCAAGTAGCCTCCGAGATTTTGGAGCTCTGGAGCATCACTGCTAGTTCACCTCTCTGTATGAAGGAGCTTGTGGCTCATTTTGAGATTGTGGCAGTGCCATGAAGTGAGGGCAGGTGTATAAAACAGGGATTTGACTGTACAGCAGTGAATCATGTTCATACTATCTGTTTCTGGGCTGTTAATTACAGTGAAGGGTTTCATGGCAAGAACTGAAGTAAAATCCATTGTGATGTTGATCAGCATGGAAGCAATTATATCCTTTTGATTTGGTCTGTGGTGAAAAAAGGGCTCAGTAAAGATTGTGATTCTTCTTCCTTCTGAAATAAGAATGTTTCAAAATAATTAAAACTATCATCATCAATGCCTTAATGGAGGAGAATCAAGAAAGAGACAAAGACCACTGGATAGGTCAGTTTGTAGGGCATTGAAATCAATACCCAATTATCAGACAGCGCTTTAAAAACACCAGTAAAAAAATTCAGAAGCAGTGACCTTAATGTGAAGTTAATTTACTCTTATTAATGTGAGTAACATTTCTCCTGAATGCACACACTGAAACTGAGTTGAGGGCATTTATTTCAGGCATGGTTCTGGGCTTTATGAGTATGCAGGTAAGCAAAAAACATTTATGTTGTGTTGCAGGACATGGCAGCCCTTGGTGCAGAGCTTTTGTGTGCTGTTCAGTGATAGCCTGAATTTGTGCCTTGGAGAGATATTGCAGTGTGGAGCAGGTGGTTCCCCAGGATGATTTAACCAGAAACAAGTCCTGTTTTGAGGACAGAACAGAGAAAGTGTAGATATGTAGGGCTTCTTTCAGTATATTCCCTTCCTGGTGTACATTCTCTCAGGAATGGCATCCAAAATGACTTAAAAGAACTTGCTCTCCTTCAGAAAGAAATGGAAAACCAAACAAGGTGTGATATACCCGAGTGAAGGCTGTAGAGCATCAGAAGGGTGTTGCCACAGCAGTGCTGCCTGTGGGTGGAGAGGAGAGGAGTGGTGAGAAGCAGCAGGGTCTGAACAGCATCACCGAGCTCGGGGCAGCACGGGTCTGTGGTGGGGAAAACGGCTTTGTGATCCCTTCCAAAAATACCCGTGGGAGTGATGCAGAAAGAGGGAGAGGATGGTGGAAATACAGCAGTGGGGGGAGTCCGTGGTAGGAGAGACATCTGTCTCTGTCTCATGACATCTGTGGCAGCTGCTTTGGGCACCTGGGGTGCTGTGATGGGTTTGTAAAGCCCCTGCACTGGGGCATTCAGGGATATCCCTGTCCAGAAGGATACTCCAAGGATGTGTCACAGCTCTTTGAGGTGAAAGATGTGACCATAAATGCTCATTTCCCAGCATTTCCAGGAATCTGACTGCTGATCACTGTTCCATTCCTCCCAGCAAGAGCATCTGGGATCCTTTATGGGCTTTGATGTCTCAAACGAATGGAGTGAAGTGAAGTTCTGATGTGTGTTGTGTGGGAGATGCTGAGAGACAAAGGGAGGAAGGAATTACAGCAATACAAAATAAGAAAATAAAATCTGTTCCACGTGCCAAGGCAACAAGGAAAGAGTGCAAACACTCGTGCCCACAGGCACTGAGCAGAGTCTGCTCTGAGGTCCACTGCAGTTGTGTGACACATCTGTGTCACAGCCACTCAGCTCGTGCTTTGTGCTCTCACCACAAATGCACATTTCATTTCTTTTTTTGGGTTTCTTCTCGTGCTGTTTCCTGAATTTTCAGGGAACAACTGTAGCAGGGGAAATACAATGATTGTTCCCATATTATCACTGCTTTAAAATGATCCCCAGATGCCTGTCGGCTCTAAGTGATATATCTGAAATCAGTGTGGGCTGAAGGGCTGGCTACAAATCAGGGCCAAATCCTGAGCTGCTGTGGGGTGGAACAGCAGCCCTCAGATTAGAAAGCTTCTGTTTCCTTATATTGGGTTGTGACAGGAGTAGATATTTTGTAATGCTCAAATTTGGAAGCTATGCAAATTTTTTAGTTTTTTTTTTTAATTAATTAGCTTATGACTGAACACTGTCATTTTTTTGCACACTGTTACTTGTTCCAAAATTCCTTTTAGTGCTCAAATGAGTAATTTTTTTGCAGGCTTTCTATGGTGTTTAATTAAAAAGACAAGGTTTGGAGCTTGAACTTGCTGATAAAATTAAATGTCGCTGTTTTAAACAGGTGTCACAATCAGAAAAAAACCCAAAAATCATTAACCACTGAAACAAAGCTTATGTAAAAATTCTTGGATTAAACAATGGTGACTAGAGTCCTGTCTAATTTTAATGCCAGGAACATCTTTTCAAAGCAATCATGCTTTCCCAAGACATTACCAGTGAGGAAGGATCAGTACTACAAAATATTACACCTTGTTTAGATTTCCATAGAGGCAAAACGCCTGTTTGCTGTAAGAGCTGCTCATCTTTTATTGGTAACAGTGCCACTAAATCACAGCTGTCAGACTGAGAAGAAACTCCTAGTTCTGACCTCTTGTGTTGACTTTTTTCTTCCAAATCATGACTCCAAAGCTGTTGGGGACAGGGACAAGATCAGAAGGATGCTGCAGCTCTTCTCCCAGTAAAGAGTGCTGGTTGTAACCCAGTTTTGGAGTAAAAGCATTCAGACAAAACCACCACACTCGAGGGAGAGCTCTTGAGCTTGTTTGCACCCAGTGTGGAGGGTCAGGACTGTGACACTGATGGGGTTGTTGCCCTCTACCTGGTACCAAGCTGTGGAAATAAAAACCAGCAAGGAGCCTTGCAAGCTTTAGCTGCCATTCCATTAAAATTTAAGCAATTTCGCTATTTGCAGCTCAGTTCAGGAGGAAATCCCCCCGTGCTGGGCGCTCCCCACTTCAGCTGGCAGCGCTGTTGAGGGGTGGCAGGTCAGTGATTCTGTGACATGCAAGTGAATCAATTGAACCCTTGTAACATCTAATTAATTTGCAGTTGTTGTGAAGGATCTACAAATGATCATTATTGGTAATGAAGCTATTGATCCAGAGTGTACAAACCAGGCAAAAAAAAAGGAGTAAGATGTGAAGGCTCCGTGTTGGATCCTCCAATAGCCACCACCAGCACTTTACTGACCTCAGTGGGGCTTTGTTGAGAAACACCAGCTGAGAACATGGCGCATAAAATTTAATGTTCCTTGAACTGTTTTAGGATTCTGTAATAATGTAGCTTATGTACACACCTACGCCGAAATTTTCAAAGATACCCAGGGGAACTAAATGCTAATTGTAATGGAAATGGGCACTCCAAGCCCTTAAATGGCCTTCCAGATCTCAGTGTGCAGTCACTCCTTGTACAGATCCATCGCCCAGCTCCTCAGTGCTTTTTGTGTGTCTGTGGGCTTTGCTTTCACCCAGAAACCAGCCCCTTTTTCCTTCTTTTAAAGAGTCTGAATTGTAATCCTCATGATACAAATTTTGGATGCTTTGCTGGCAAACCTGTGGATTGCTATGAAAGGGAAGTGTAAAGTAAATTTTTCAGTTTTCAGTTTTAACGTGACTTTGTAATTTAAAAGATAATTCAGGAGACGCACTTTGGGAAACTCGTTGGTGTTTGTGGTGCCACTGCTGTTTCTTTTTGCCTGTTCAGAGTACAACCACAGTATGAGAAAGAGAATGATATTATTTAGTTGTTGCCATGAATTAATCTGTAGCACAATTCCATTAAAACTAATGGAATTGTATCAGGATTAGTTTTGGCCCACTTTAACATTTTTAGACACTGGGAACAAACCATTTTGCTTGTCGTGAGGTAAAACAAGCCTGACATTACGTTCTCTGCATTCGTGCTTCATCCTTCATTAATGTTAGAGGGTAATGATGTGCTGTATTACTTTCCTAGCAGCTAAAATATTATGCTGTTTTAAGTGGTTTTATTCAATCCTTCAGGGACATTTGCTGCTGCCTGCAGCAAAATTGGATGAGATGTGCATATATAAGTGTGTGCTTGCCTATGTGTAAACACACATATGAAGTTGTGTGTGAACACACAAAAGCCAAGGAAACCTCTGCATAAGGAGGGTTTTTGAATTGCTTTGAAGGTGGGTGTAAACCGTGGTGGTTTTCAACCTGCTTCTATTTATTAAATAAGTCTTACAATTAAGAGCAAAATAATATCTAAACAAGTTAAATCTTGCTGTTCATCAAGAAAGATGAATTCTTAATGTTTAGGCACTTAGCAGTGCTGCTACTTTTTTGGATCTTGAGAGAATTTTTATTAAAATGCAAATAGCGTAGCTTCAACACTGTTCCCTGATTAAATGGAAAAAGCATTACTTAGTACTCATTGAAGTCAAATGTAATCAAGATGGAATTGATTTTATATTCTGTTCGTGTAAACACTGCTTATTCTAGCTCTTAAAAAATCCATAAAATAACAAAAATGCCAGGTTTATTTTTCAAATGGATACAAGGTAAAGAGGGAGCTGCTTATATGCATTATGCATTTATAATGGAAATGATGCTAGCCTTAGGTAAGTGCGAGAGTGATACTCCTCCACTACTACAAACTTGTATTGAAATTATGGTTATGTGATGAAATTTTCACGGCCTGAGTAGAGTTGAGACTTTCCAGCATATTTACAGCTTGAATTGAGTTCTCCATCCATATGTTACTTACCTGGAATTAGCTCTTCTTCATTCACTGAAGGGTCCAGCTATCTTGAATTGCCTTGCAGGTATTGTGTGAGGTGGGGACACAAACATTAATTGCAGCTTAAGCATTTCCTGTTGGCTCAGTCTTTCATTCTCTACCCAGTTATTACTTGCAAATAACAGCACAGACCCAGAAAACACCTGGCTGCAGGTACAGGGCTGGCTGAGCTGTCACACCCCTCGATCCAGGCGTTGTCAGGGTCTGGGTGTTGAGGGGCACTGGAGTTCTGCAAGGAAACAAAGCTATTGAGTTTTAGGCTCAGCGAAACGAGCTTCGAGTTGAGCCCATGGAGAAGTGCAGCTGTGGGAGGGGAGCTGGGGGTTGGCCACTCTCTGAAGGTGTGCAGATGTGAGTGGACATTTGTCTCTGCAAACACAGGGCACCACAGGAGGCACAGAGGGGCTGGGTACCCATCAAAACCTCCCCCGTGTGACACCTGAACTGCTCTGCTGGCTGCAACCAGCATGGCACCCACTGCTCAGGGAATTGGGGTGTGCAATTTGGGGAGTTGCTATTCCACGTGCCCTCTCAATGGCATGGGAAGATAAATCCTCGTTGATTTTTCTGTCTGAGAAAGTGTTTGTGTTCCTCCATGCAGGCACCATCATGCAAGTCTAAAGGAAATCTAACAGTGTGTACTAAAATAATTAGTCACTAAACATTTCTGTCTCTGCCTCTCCAGCTTTGGCTTTTAGGAGTCACTTTGTATTAAGAAAAATAGTGGTGTGCTTGCTAAGCAATGTGGGTGTTTTGCTTACGAAGACGTAACTGCTAAAATCTCCCTTAAGTCATAATATCTGATGAGCATGTGAATGGGAGATAAAAGCTTCTATTGACATTGTGTTAATGCAAATCCAGGGAAATGTTTCTGAAGTTTTGAGCTCTCTGAAGTGTTGGTTGGGGTTTGTGAAGTTTGCTGTGTCATGAGCAATGGTTCAGCTCCCTTGCCTGCTGAGGGTGGATGGTTTGTGTGCTCCCGGCTGACTGCTCCATCACCAGGACGTGTGGGACATGTGGACACTGCAGGGGGTGAGAAACAGCTGGGAAAACCTCCACAGCTGGTGTAGGTGGATGTTCTGAAGCCCATCTTTTGGGTGAATAACCCCCCATGAGCTCGGCTTGCAGGCAGAACCTGCAGCAAGCTGCACCTCCCTCCCTGCTTGCTTTCCTCCTAGATTTCACTTTTTTTTCCATATTGATCTAAGGAGAGTAACTGAGCTTTTTAGTCATTGCCTGGGGTTTTTCTAAGCTACAGTTTGGGTCATGTAAAATACAACCATTAGTATTAATGCTATGATGGCCTTTTAGTAGCTAAAATTAGATTATCCAGGAAGAAAATCATATTTTGAATTACTGTGAATTCTTGTGGGTTTAAGTATTTAGTGTTTTTCCCTAGACGACAGCTCCTAATAACAACCATTATGCACATTTCACAGACATTACACTGAATGATTTAGACTTTAAGAATTTTCTTTTTTAGAAGCCAGCCTTGAAAAAGAGAGTTAGAGTGTTGGCCCATTTTAGCATAAATGGTAAAGAGCAAATGAAAATTAATTCAGTTTGCAAAATGTGTTTCAGGATGTGTTTAAGCAAGCGAAAATCAACAAATCAAAGGTCAATCTTAGAAGGTGCAGAAGCGGGGAGTGAGATATGTCGAGCACATCTCCTAATTAAATCCCTGTAGAGGAAATCATGGTGAGTTTAAAGACCAGAGTCATTGCAGCTAGGACAGGTCTGCACATCTGTTACAGAGATGACTTTGATGGTCTTATTGGAAATGACTATAGCAAAAGGTAAGGCAGCATGTTTGGGAGGAGCAAGATGTAATAAATTCATAATATCTACTGTTAATAACCTGTTTCACTCCAAATTCTCTATGCTTCCATTTAATATGGTACCCTATTTCCAAAGATAATATGTCTGCATCATAAGCATTACAAAAGAAATGTCATTATAAGGGAAGCGTTATTAGACGGGAAGGTGGGATCTCAGAGAATCCCATAAATTTCAGTTTTTACATGTCTCCTATTTCCTAAGGCAGCATTTGTGCCATGAACAGGTCTTCTCACACCTCTTCTCCCCTAAGGAAGTCACCAAGTTAATTGTGCTCAAATATTGCTGAAAAGATGGCCTTTTATTTTCAGGCTGGAAACCCCCATCTTAATCTTTTTTTTGATTACTCAGTATTTGACTTGTGCTGTCTCCTTAGCTGAACAGGTTAAATATTATATAAATTTTTAAAATAATAAAAAAAAACAAACCTCCAAGAAACGAAACCATTAAAACAGTCATCTTTGTTCATGTTCATCTTTGAATTTCAAACTTGAAGCGTTGACCTTGGGGAGTGCAAAAAGCCCAGATTGTTTCTATAATTTGGGTCAGGGTTTGTTTTGTTTTAAATCTCTTCAGACTGACAAGACTCTGTCACCCCCTTATGTTTTTGGCGCTTTTTTTTATAAACAGGTCAGTAGTACAGGTGACCTAAAATCCATGCAGAGACTGAAAATAAGAGAAGAGCATTAGCTGTCTCACAGGCTGAACAGAGAGAGATACGATGGAATCATTCCAGAGGCAGAGAGGAAATGTGATTTCCATGCTGTTTTATGATTTATACTTTCTGAGCCGTGCTACGAGGGACAGCAAAGAAAAGAAAGTGAAATATCCTCTGGTGATACCTCGGTAACACTGCAGATTATGGAGGTCAGCCCAGCTCTGACAGAGTTCTGTGCTCCAGGCAGGGCTGTGTGACACCTCTGTCCCTGCCTTCTCTCATCCTCCCAGCCCTGGTGATCATTCCAAGAGCCAGGAGCATGATTGTGGTGAGCTGGAAGCCCACACCTGTATTTTGGTGTTTTCTGCTGGCCTAGTTGGGTTGAGCACTGTGCAGCAGAGCTCAGCACGAGAAGGGTTTTAGTGAAACCCATGATTCCTCAGCAATGCTTCCTGCACGTGTTGGACCAGTGCACTTTTTCTGGGGCTTGAAAAAACTTCAGGATTGAAAAAACACAAGATTTCAGACTCCTTTGACTCAGCCCCGTGTTTCTTCTTGCACTTGTGAATTTTTGCACTCCTCCTCCCACTAACTCAAGTCAATGAGGTGTCTTTGATTTGCTGTATGTTGTAAGTTGTTGAAGGCAGCTGTAAAATTTAGCAAGCAGAACTCTGCCATTTCTTGCAGCTATAGTGCAATGGGATTGGAGAAATCTATTTAAAAGGTGCCACACTCAATTTTGTTGGGCTTTTAGAATAAGTGTTTATACCACGACTTCTGTGGGCTCCATACATGTTTTGTTCAAAGGAACTTATCCAAAATTATGGGAGTTTTACTTTCAGTATTCGTTGCAGTAGAATGTCCAGATTTATGTCTAAATCCATTCAGTCTTATGGAACTTGTGACTAGCTTAATGAGAATTAAATGCAAGCTGAATTGGAGCATTAAGGCTATTTCTGCAGTGATGTGTCCAAGATCAGATGTTTGAGGAAGGGGACCATGTTTTTAGTGGACCTTTGGAAGTCTCAGGTTCACAAATTTAACAGGATTGTCTATTATCCCCTGATTTGCATAGGATATTCCTCAGATCTGGGCAAGGAGCTTTAAAAGGTGAATTCTCTGATCCACTAAGATAGATGTCAAGAGGGAATTTTTACTGTAGAGACTGACTTCACCAGCAAAATTCAGATCTTCAGGAATAAAACCCTCTCATACATTTTCAATAATTTTGTTTTTCAGTTTTAGGACACTCAGGGTCACTGACAGACAGAATCAAGACAAAACTCTTACTCAGGTCATCTTTTTAAGGATTTTCCAACTGTATTTTTTGGTTTAGACTTAGCAAGTTTTCAATTCTTGCTGTCTTGCCTCAGGGGGCAAAATTTCCACACTCACGTTCGTCCTGGCTGCTCTGTGCTGGCATCCTTCCAGGCTGCTCTGCATCTCTGCCAAGGTGTGATGCTCAAGCTGGACACAGGAGTGTCCCTGAGGCTGTGAGGAGTGAATGACCTCATGTCTCATACACCCCTGCTTCAGTGTCTCCTTCTGATGCTCACTGAGCTGCAGAAATTTTATTCTATCTAATCCCTTGTCCCCAGCCTAACCAACATATTAAAACCCAAAATCACTCCTTAACGTGATTGCTCAACCTGTTTCATTGAAAAGGGATCAGATATTCTTTCCCTTCTTCCTGCTCTTGGAGGAACAAACAATTGGAACCACCCCAGCCCTTTGTTGTTGTTGTAAGTGGAGGTCTCACGTTTGTTGTGTTGCTAGGGGATGTGTGCAGCTTTTGTTGCTTTTGAATTATAGCTGCTAGCACTTATCTTCTCCTCCAGCAAAAAGCATTTCTAGCAAGTTCTTTGAAAGCAGTGCAGTCGTTTGTACTTGAGACAGAATTATGGCAGCAACAAACAGTTACAGGGAAGAATTTAGCCTGATGTTGCCTTTACACACAGGTAACTCTGCTCAGGTTGGTTATTAATTTTTAAAAGAACAGTTCCCTTAACTTTCTGGAGCAGTGGGACAATAGGTGTTTGCTAGTGCTGGCTAAACCAGAGAATTTCCCTTTGGCAAATATGCTTTCTGTTGAGCTGTAGTGTTTTGTGGAGACAGGTACCTCAATAATCCACTGAGGGGAGGATCTAAGGAGTAAAAGAAGGCTTGGGGAAGTTGTTTTACTGCCACGCTGGTCTGGGATGAGAAACAGGCTTGAATTTTCCATATTGCTTCATAACAGCTAAAACACTCTTGGATCCTTTTTCCAAATGGAAAGGCATCTTTATTAAGAAAGTGGAAATTTCCCCCCCCCTTTT
>VWZT01000741.1:755593-787368 GCA_013397055.1 Pachycephala philippinensis
ATGAATTATTTTTGCCCAATGTTAAGCAGAAAACATTTGGAAAATATTCACCACATTTTGTTGTGGTTACACTGAAAGTTCTTACAAAATGGAATTGTTATTGTCTGGTTAACTGTAATTTGCTGGAATGCAGAAATTATACCAGACAATTGCACATCCCTGTTTCTGTTTTCTGCACATCTTGTTTCATATTCTAGCAACATGTGTTTTATTCTGTAATCAAGGCAAGAATGGATTGAATGGGAAGAGAGATTTTTGTTCAAAATTCCAAATGTCTGGTTATCCACTGGATAGAGAGAAGTTGGTGCTAAAAATTTCCCTAGTGAGGAATAGATTAAGTTCTCATCTCTTTCTTCCTGTTAATATCTAAAGATTCTGGGGACACAGTGATCACCCTGATGAAGAAGAGCTTTGTGACAAAACAGCCCATGTGAAGCTGTGTTAAGTGAAAGGTTTATTGTTCGGGCTTTATATTCTTTGCAACCTTTTTGTATTTTGCAATGCCAATCACTGGCTTTGCCTTTCAAAGCTGAAGAACTTAATGTTCTTTTCAGAGAACCCTTCCAGCAAAGGTTGCTTCAAATATTTAACCCATGTGGTGGAAATCAAGTGACAGTGTAGGATTCTTTTTATTCCCTCTCCAAATTATAACAAAACCAAGATATCCTCTCCCTCTATTTAGCCTAACATGTTAAAGGTCTGCAAAAATAGACTGATGCCTGTGTGTATTTTGGGGCTTGTTTTTTGTTGGACTTTTTCTTTTTTTGTTTCCCCCAAACCATCATGGCTTTTTGATGGGACTTTAGAAAAGCAATCTCCCTCTATTGACCTGATCCATTTGGATGTGCCTTCCAGAGGCATATTTCTGTATTCATATTTACCTCATTCAGATCTAAATGGTGATGGCCATGATGTAATTTTGGAACTGGGAACCTTAAGGGGGTGAAGATGAGTGTTCTCTGTGTGTTTCTAAGTTTTAAAAGGACTTAAAAAGAAAATAGAGCAAAGAAACCCCTCTGAAGTGGAGGTGGGTTGGGTATTTTGGAACAAGGAGCAGTTTTGTGGCCTGTGGAATGATTTCTTTTGTAACAGAGTAAAAACAAACTGCAGGCAGTCAATGAATCTGGTATGTATTTTTCTTCTTTACTTACACCCTTAGGGAAACGGAGTAGAAAGTTCCTCATATAAATTAACTGATGTGCCAGAGAGAAAAAAGCAGGGAGGACTTGGGCAGTATGTGATCAGAAAAATTAATCACATCATCATCTTCCTCATTTAATGACTCCTGATGCCACTTACATGGCACTGAAGGGATTCTCCATCCCCCTGGCTCTGAAGGTAAATGAAGCCCTTGAGCTTTATCTGCCCTCCAGCCAGAGGTGCATCCCCAGAGCTGCTGAAGCAGGGAATTGGCTTTGGCTTTGCTGGGGCTCTGCCACTTCCCATCAGCTCAGGCTCCTGCACCTCTGGTGACAGAGAGCAGCCTGAGATTGCTGCAGGGAATGTTTCCAGAGTCACACCTCACTGTGAAAAGCACAATTCCTGCTCTAGCAAAACACGCTGATAAAACTTTTTGTCGTTTTATGTGTAACTCCTGCTGGAAGATGAGATTGGAAAATGAAACCAGCTTGAAGCCGGTGTGTAGTTCTCTGAATGTGCAGGAAGTGAAATAAGGTTTCTAATTAAAGGTGTCTGTAGCTGCAAAAAATTTGGTTATCAGTTCTTCTCTTTGCAATGAACTCTTCACTATTAAGTGTGGTTTATTCTGAATATCTGTGGCTGTATTTTTCCTCTGTGCTGCTTAGAATTTACCCCAGTAAGCTGGGGCAGATCATATAGATTCTGCACAGCACATATCTGTGGTCGATCCCCATTACTTCTATAATACTTTTATACCAGTTGCAAGTATTTATCTAGATTTTTTTCCTCATTTCCAGAGCTGTGTGATGCTCTGGAGGAGAATGTGAACTTCCAGAGAAACTTGAGTTCTCTAGGACAACAATGCTGAAAAACTATTTTCATTTTTATGTTGAAGTGCTTTTTTTTAGGCTCTGCTTGGTGAAAATATCTTTGGGAGTATCTTAGATCTAGAGATAGTGAAATATCAGTTTTTATATATTTTTAATGATCTTTGAAATCTCTGTAGGGCATTCAGCACATGCAGTGTGTTACCTACAGCCACTGCTTTTCCCAGAGCTTTTCCGTGCAGCACAGTGACTGCTTGGCTGATGTTTCTATTTACTGCTATTTTACTATTTTTTCTATTTTACTACTTCCATTCTGTTTCATGTCATACACTACTTGTACATCCCTGTGTTAAACTGGAGCTGCTGTTCCATGTCCTGAGCATCCTTTTGATTGTGGCTCTCTGCCTAAAGATACAGGAGGAGATTTTGCAACAAGAAGTGACCCTAGGAGGGAAAACTGATAACGTGAGGATTAAACACTCATTTAAATGGAAGTAAATATTTGGCGAGACAAAGGAGCACACTAAGCATTCCTCATCTCACCTGATTTTCAGGTGTATGGAGGCTGCTAAAGGTGAAGTCTGTCAAGCAGAGGTCTCAGCTGCTTTTAGGAGCTGCAGAGCCATGAGCCTGTGCAGGTGGAGAGGAGGAAGGGAAATGCCCTGAATGCTTTCCTTTCCTCCCCTTGGTATGGCAGTGAATTTAGGGAATGGGCAGAGCCTTGCCTCCCTCTGTCTGTGGACAGAATGGGGTGTCCCAGTGTGCAGAGGGACCAGGGGGGACAGAAGAGGTGCAGTGAGCCAGCAGAGCTCTCACCACCACGACAAACACCAGGTCACAACGGGTGAGTTGTGGCATTTGGCCCTTTGCTGCCTTCAGGACAGCTCCTGGGGCACTCATTGCTTATGACAGCAAAAAAGGAGCTCAGGTTAGGTCCTACATTAATCCCTGGAGCTGTCCCATCCTCTGGAAAAGGCAGCAGAGGGCTCTGTCTGTGGCTGAGGTGTGAGCCTGTGGCATCACTCATCGATGAGGACGTGCAGGCTGGTTGAAGTGGACTGATATTGTCATCTTATGCCATCATCACCACGCATCCTGGCATCTCAATTACTGATCTAAAATAATGAAAGGAGTTGTCAGGTCAGGGAGGTTGGATGAATTACCCAGCTCAGTTACTCCTATCTGAAATAATCTGTATCACTTACTGAGCGTCAGCATGTTGCTTGCTTGAAAAATTGCACTTTAACACTAGTTTCTCTGAGACATAAGCAGCCATTAAAGAATTCTTTGGGGTATAGGTACATACCAAAGAAAATGTCAAACCATTGCTCTAGAAAATATTTTAACACTGGAAGAAGATTTAGGAAAATAGCAGAGAAAAAAAAAAAGCTACTATGGAGAAAATAAACCTGCTCACAAAATAAGAATTTTAATATGAGTGACCATACTGATTTCTAAATTTGCCTTTATTAATAAAAATGAATGACTATGCAGTCGCAAAAAAATGCAATACAGATCCTGCACCAGGGAATCCAATAGCAGTAATGCCATTGTGATTCATTTTCACATTTTATTGTGTTAGTAACTGTCTAAACCTCTCACAACAATGCTAAGCTTTGTATGGACAGGGAAGAAGACAATGTCCTCACAGGTCTGCCAAGCAGATATTTAATAGTGCAAGGAGTGTTCACATAAAGTCATTTGTAAGATGAGTAACCAGGAGAAAAATAAAAAAAGTAAATTGAAGTATTAAAAAAAAAAAGGCAGAACAAATGGAGAAATTACAGATGAATATTTACTGTATTAGGTGAATATTTCTTTTACATTTACATTTACTATTTCTTTTTTAGTTATGTTAATGAGAGTAGGAGCACCACTTTGGATTGGTGCTCTACAGACCCAGCCCATCCTCAGGGTGTCATACTGATATAACTCATGAAGAACCCTCTTCACCTGGTTTTTCTGTCTCTGCTTGGGATTTGTGCTTTTGTTGGTGAGGCTCAAACATGCCCAGGTCTTAGTCTGGGATATCCAACACACAGAATAGCTCAACTTGGCTTTGGGGACAGAGGCAGAGGAATTCTTCATACAATCTAACAAAGTAGTACTTTTCTATTTCCAATTAGTGGTTTTCTACAATGAAGTTGCCTTTGTCTGCAGTCATAGTCAGGAGAAACTCAAATTAGAACAGATGAATCCTGAATATCAATAATGTTCTGAACTCTGTGGGGTGCCTAGAAAATGAAAAACAGAGTAGATTAGTATTGGTCAAAGCATGGATGAGAGAAGAGCAATAAATTCTGAGAGCAAATGTAACCAGATAAAATGATCTTGAAAATGAATCAAGGTCAGTTGTTGACTAAAACTGTTTAGCACAGATAAATGAAGAATAACGGAGACTTTATGTGACTTTATTGCATGAGTCTTTAAACCACTTAAATAACTGAAGTAAAAGGGGCTAAGAGTCAACAAGGCAAGTTGGCATTTCATATTATTGAGTGATTTGAAATAGAAAACCAGAAGGTAGGTTTTCATCTCCACGATAATGACAATTTTTTAGTTCTCAGAGATTACTGCTTTGGTGGCTTTCAGGAAATATGAAAATGTGAAATGTCAAAAGGTAACTAATTTGTCAAAGCAGCAGGACAGCTCGTGTGTCAGGGACATCTCATGTGAGGGAAATGAACAGTAATGTGTGAAACGAGGAAAGCTGGTTGGACCATGATGCAGATACACAAAAGTAAGAAACCAATATCAGTAACTACCCCATCCTTGTTTCCATTTTCAAACCTGGGTGCTAAAAGATACTTGCTTGTTCTTCGTGACACAGTCATTCTCAGTAAAATTCAAAACAAGGGAAAATGGACTTGTCCAATGGCACCCAAAAATCATGCCAGAAGCAGAATTCAGGCCCCCAAGTCTGTAGCTGGACAGCCACACAAGCACAAAGGGGCTGTTTAAAGCACTGCTGATGGAGAGGTTTGCTCACACACTTAGGTTTCAGGGTGGCTTTTCTGAAAAGCAGCAATAAGCAGGTGAAGGGATTGTGGACCTTGGAGACGTGTGGTGTGAACTGACGGGGGTGGCACAACCACAACAAGCTTAGGAAAGCCCTTCTCATCCTGGGCTGAGTCTGAGGAATGTAACTGGAGTGATGCCTACCTGAACTTCAGGGCCACAGAACAAGGACCATCAGGGTCTTGCTGTCCCCACTCTGATAGCAGCATTATGCAGTGAAACATGAAAATATCCAATAATCCCAGTTTCTTCTCTCTGGCTGGATGCAGTGATGATTGCATGCTAGATTGTGGGGAAAAACGTATAGATTAGTGCTTCAAAATGAGCATAACGCTTGGCTGCACTGGTTGACAATGTTCCAAAGTGCTTTACCAATATTCCTTACTCAGTCTCAACGCAGGCGTGAGACAAAGATGCTCAGTGTGCACATTTCACAGTGGGGTGCTCACAGACTGAAAGGGATGGCTCTGGTAACTGCCTCTGGTGTGCTCACATCCAGGTTTGCTTTGTTATATTCATGACTGTTGCAATTATTGGTCAGATTGAGATATATTTATATATATATAAAATATATGGATGTACGCACACAACCTACCTCACATTAGCGTATGGCCAAGGGTGTTTTGTGTAAATCCAGTTCATCTGTACGTGAAGGCAAGTTTTAGGAATATGTTTGATGTGGCAGGGGAATATTTTGTGTAAATCCAGTTCATCTGTACGTGAAGGCAAGTCCCAGGAACATGCCCTGACGTGGCAGAGGGTTGGCTGCACACTTTCCCTGGGCATCTCCAGCGTGGAGGTGAAAACCTTGCATGGGGAAGCAAAGAACATGCCTTTAGAGAAGAGGTGGCTCACTGGTGGCACAGCTGAAGCTGAGGCCTGATCTTGCCTGTCAGCACCTATAGGATGAGCCTGGAAGAACTGTCAGCAGAATTAATTTGGGCAGCCATATGTATCCTGTCCCATAATAGCAGGATGCCTCAAAGCCTGGAATCCACGCTGCTCGGTGAGCAACCTTTCAGCTGCTGTGGGAGGCAGCTCTCTGCCGGAGTTAAATTGATAGAAGTGCTGCTTTCAGACTTTTTCTGGGGAAAACCTGATTTCTCAAGCACTAATTTGATCCAAAAAAACTTTGTCAATTAGCCCCATCATCTTATTTTTATCTCCAAATATGAAGAGCACACACATGTGTGTCTGGCCGCCTGACAGCTGCAGGCCACTAGGGAAAATCACAAGACAAAAAACAGAGCTGGGATTTTGTTTGTCTGAGCAGATGAGAATAATTTATATGTACAAGCTATTTATATAAAGGCTGCAGCAAGCTAATTAATTGTTTATAGGGAGAAATTTAAAGAGCATAACCTGAGATCTGACATTCTGTGTGATAATTATAATTAGAGATGAGCTGGATTCAAAAATCAGGATGTGAACAGAGATACATTTTGGGAAAGTTTTGAATCTGATCCAGATCTCCACTGTGCAGCTTTTTGTTGCTATTAGGGTAGGCCAGAACAAAATCCTGGGTTGGAATTTGGCCTTTTGTGTTTTGGTAAAGTGCAAAGCTGGATCCCAATTGTGTGATGAGGGCCAGCTCCTAATTAGCATCTGGCATACATGGGGAACAGAATTAAATGGGGCTGCTGCGCCTTTATTGGTACATATTTGTTTGGTCATTTTTGTGGGTTTGTTTTATTTGTTTGTTTTTTAAAGTAACTCAGAAGAGCTCAGTGAGTTACACATCAGGATCTTGGGAAGGTGGCATGGACATTTATAAGGTCATTGTTGGACAAACCACCCTACCTTTGCTGGACTGGTCCCTGAGCTGCATCATCTCCTCCAGGAGCTGCAGCCTTAGCCACCTCTTCTCTCCAGACATGTTCTTTGCTTCCCCAAGCAACATTTTCATAAGGAATCTGCTCCATTCACATTCAGCACCAAAACCTGCTAGTTTGGACTAGAAGATGTTGTTTTCCCTCGTGCTTGTCACAGTTGATATTCTGTATCTTGGGGCAGCTTCTCCAACACTCAAACATGTTTCTATGAAAACATTCTTCCACCACAGTGACTTGAAAGGGTGGTGGCTGTATTTTGCAGTGCAAGCTGAACTGCAGATGTGAGCATATCTCTGCAGAGCACTGCTGCTCTTTGAGGAATAATCCATCAGCCTTGACTTCTTCAGTGAACTTACAAGTCTGGCAGATAAGGACCCCACACACAATATTTATTTATGTAGTGCTGTGTTTATCAATGGGAGGTGAGACTTTGACCTTATTATACAAACTTCAGTATTCCCAAGACATGCCAAGATCCAGTTTCCTCTTGCAGCTCAGCCCTTCCAAACCCTTTTGCATTTTCATTGCACTTTTCATTATGTAGCTAATTAAGCCATGCTCATATATAAACACCATTATGCAGTTTAGCAGCTAATGAAAAGTTCTCTGATATTTATGTGTATACACACTGATGTATGGTGTGTGCAGCACGGGAGTTTTTCCCTCAAGTAGGTCACAGTAGGTTCAAATCAAAATGACATTTTACTAATGGCATTGTAGGAAGACAGATTAATACAGTCTAACTGTGAGATTTCTTCTCCCTCTGGTAACAAAACGAGAATAAATTAAACCACACAGTGTATTTGTTCTTTCTTGATGCCTTCTGTGCCTAAATCAGAATTTCAGAAAATACAAAACCACTGATATTGAACTAGCATACAGAATTGCAGCTATTGGATTTAGCTATGGAAGTCAAACCATGAACCTCTCATCCACACACACAAATCAGCCCTGACTCGGGGTCACATTATGAGATCTTGTTCTCCCTGTGCCCTTTGCAGAACCTTTAAGGGCAGCTAGGAAACCTGTACCCGAGGTGACTTGACATGCAAACCTGCATCTTTCACTTAAACCTGGGCTGTTTGTGTCTGCTCCATCCTGGATCACACCACAACAGCCTTCTCTTGTCTTTCCTGTGAAATTTGAATTCAGAGATTTAAATTAATCTAACTTGACTCTTCAGGCAAGAGTCCAAGCTGTGCAAACAGAAAACCAGAATTTGGTTTACGAACGCACCGTGAGCTGGAGCATGCAAGGTTTGTCTGGCTTTAGTTACCTGTTTCCAGGGATACTTGAATCTGCTTAAGGAAACCTCCATGTTTCTAATTTTCACTCTTCTTATCAAGAGAATTGTGCACATTAAGTTTCTTCTGCTGGCTACAAATACTGCCTGGGGGATGAATGACATTGAAGTTCAGTTTCTGGTAAAGAATATGCCTTGCTAAAGTGTGTTTTGCATGTTTAATTGACTCCAAGTCATTTACCTAATTTGTGAGGGTACGAGGTAGAAGACACATAGCTAAATGCTTCATTCCGAGGCCAAAATATGGAGAACAGTCTGTTGGCTTTGATGTACTGTAAACAAAGGTCACTAGATTTGTCCATTATGGGAAGAAAAAGCAATGTATATAATTCCCAGTATAGAAATACTACCTTAGGGTGTTGTGTTGAGCCACGGGGTGTTTGCTCACATGCACAGAGTACAAGTAACAGACTGCAGGGCTGGGACACGTGCTGCTGTGTGTTCTTACACTGCTTGTGGAGTGGAATAATTCTTTCTCATCACTACATTCTCACAGGTATTAATAAAATGAGCCCGCTAATTTAACAATATTCTACAACTTTGCCTCAAGTACATTTCTTGTTCTGCCATGTAAAAAAAAAATAAATAAAACACGCAGAACAATTTCTCATCACCCCTGGGACTCCATGCTAAGATGATTTGTCAGAACTCCTACATCTTCAGTGCCTTTCCACCTGTTTCTTACACCTTTTCCCCTTTTCTTCTATTTTTCACTTTCACTTTATTGTTTTTGAATTCAATGAGATAACACGCCTACCTCAGGGGAGGAATTTTGCACCGTTCCATGGTGACAATGGAGTTCTTAAAGTTATGCTGTTACTTCTCAGCTTTTAAGGAGCATCTGTACAAAATCAGTGTGATGAAAATCTTTAACCAGAGTGAAATTTCTAAACAGCCATGGGGCAAAGTCCTGGCTCAGGCCTCTGTTAGCTCCCTAACTCCCAAATGTATTTCATTAGGAAATAAAGGGTTAGACTGTTATAATTTTGCTTTAGACAGAAGTACCAGGAGGCTGTGAGAGATCTTAATACCTGATTCTGAGTTTTGCTTTCCTACATCTGTACAAGATTGTCTCAGTCTCTGTTATTAAAGCTTTTGGCACAGGAATCAACTTTGGTAAATGTTACCTTTTCATAAAGGTGGATGTTTTCTGTAGGAAATGTATGAAGAGCCAAAGAAGAAATTAATGTTGTACAGAGAGTTTAGTTCTGGCAACTGTTCATAAATAGGGAGAATTTAGGATTTCAGGAAAAGTGGCAGGATTATGCTTGTTATCCTTCCTTCCAAAAGTCAGATGAAGTAATGCTTGGGGCAGTGGATTTCAGCACAGTTTTTTGTTTCAGGGCATAGCAAGGACTGGAGAACCAAGAGATATTGTCTTCGCTGTGGAAGAATGCAGTGAGATATTCTCCGCTAGGGAGGGTAAAAAAAAGGACCAAAAGATGAGGTTCCTTTGAGATATTTACAACAAAACCAAAGAAAAAGAAATAATTGTCAGTATTTTGGTTATTTTTAGATTTTGAGGGTAAATGCCTTGAGTGAAATACTAATATTTTATAGAAACCCCCCAATGGTTAGGGTAATTGTTGCAGCAGAACTTCCTGAAATTTTTTTTTTTGTTTGTTTTATTGGTAGCAATCACATTCTGAACTTTTGTTTGGCCTGAAGCTTCATACAGCTGATCTCTATCAGAAGAAACTGAATATTTTTAGGTTCGCTATAATTTGATTATTTGTACAAAATTCCTTCAACCCCTTATAAATTGTGTGAACGTGGAAAACAAACATAAGCTCTTTGTTATAATCCTAATTGAGTTGTAATACTCTCCCACTGGGTACTCCTCTGTCCCTGTAGGAAATTAAATCCCTTAAAAAAATCTAACCCCTAATCCACTTAATTTTCTTTTGAAAATCAAATTAGGCAGCCAAGCTGTACTTTTGGATACCTAAGTGCCTTTGTAATCCAAACCCAGGTCACGTTCTGAAGAGAAGCTGTGATTGTGTGTCCTGCTCAGCCCAGGTCTGAGCTGTTTCCTGCTTTGGGGCTGCCTCCTTTCTCCCTCCCTCCCTCTCTCCTCCTGAAGGCTCCCTGTTTCCTGTGCTGGTCAGAGATTCTGGAGGAAGAAAAGAGATTTGTTTCCTCTGTGAATGATCCAACCCAGATCCCTGCTTTTCTTGTGATGTCACAACAATAACAGTTTTTGGGGGCAGTGATGGGCTAAGAGATGGAGAAAAATTAAGTTTTGTAGGTGTTGGTAACATCTTTTCTTGGACAAAGTGCCTTAGCTGGAGCCTGTCGTGTGTTTGCAAATTTGCCTGCTTTTGTTTATCAAACTACTGAAACTTATTGCTTTTCCATGTCAACCTGGTCCTGCTTTCCTTAGAGCCAACCCAGCAGGGACAGTGGCACTCAGAGCTGATGTTTGAGCTCAGTTCCTTCCATTTGAGGATGTCCTTCTTTTCCTGCAGAGCAGCCAACCCTCTGAGTGCAGTAGATGGGCAGCAGCTCTCTAACTCCCTGTTTTAGGTGGAGGAATTAAAGATTCAAGATTGGGAAGGAGGGGGAAGAATTATCTGGGGATGGGGTGACCCTGGCTGCCAGCCTGCACGAGTCCTTGGAGTGAATGCAATGCTGAGTGCTCTTGGATATTTTACAGCTTTGCATCTCTAATTAGACATGGAACTAAAACCTGAAGAAATTTGGAAGGCTGCAGTGGGAGAGGGTTATGCTACAGTGGGAATGGGGTGGCTTTCAGTCCTTTCAGTCTCTCTGGCTTCTGTTGTGCCACACCTCAATCAGAGACACCCTCCCCAAACCTGAGTCCAAGTGGAGAGAGGAGAGAGAGCACGCTTCCTCTCGTGTGTGATGCTCTCTTGTTGTGGAACCCCAGCCAGGGCTGCATGGATGGGTAGCTCTGAGGGCTGCTGTCACTGCAAAGGTCAGTGATGTGAAAACAAATGAATGAAGCCTTTCTCCTGGAGTTCTTGGATCAGTGCAAAACGTCTGCAAGAGCAGACCTTGTCTGACACAAAGGTCAGAGCTGTATTTCCTTGTGAGAGTTCAAATCCCCCAGTGAAAGAGGCCAAGGGACACCTGTATTTGGGCAGAGGAGGTGTGGTGCTGGTTCTGGCACACATCCAGACAGAGGGACTTGTTGTGGCTGTGCCACTGGGACATAAAACTCCTTTTCCAACCTCAAAGCCTGTGTGCTGGTAACCTGACTGCAGCTCTTTCCAATGGAACCAAGGCTGAGCAAGCCCCTTGATGACAAAAGGCAGATGTGATGTTTAGCATTCACTACTTCAAACATCTCCCTTCTATCACAAATCTCTGCCCTGCCATCTCTTTCTGTAGCCTTGTGATATTGGAGGCATTTGTCATCACACTGGTGCTCTGAGGCACGAGGTGCTTTTTCACAGCTGGGCTGGGATCTGCCTGTAGCTGTCTGATGTCGAGTTGTTTGGCAGAAAGGTTTGCTGTAAGAAATGCTCTTCCAGGAAAAAAAACCCCAAACAAACCCTTCTGCCTTCACCTTTTGGAAGTACCTGCCTCTCAGTATGGACTGCAGGAGGAGTTTGTGCAATGAGATTAGATAAATGCCTTACACCTACTGTCTCAGGCCCTCTGGAAAATTAAAAGCATGAAGGCATCTTTAGAAACCTGGTCCTGTGTTGTGCTCACACTGCCCCAAATGAAGCACACGGGAGGACAAGGAATTGTGGTGTTCTGTAGGAATCACTGTGATGCTGAGCAGCCTGCACCCCACTTTGCCTGCAGTTCACTCGGGCTTTCAACCCACTTGAATTATTTCAATATTGTGACACTGCTTTGGTGAACCTCATTTATTTTCTTTACCTCTAAGCTCTTTATAGTGGGAAGGAAAAAAATCATAAAATATGGAAGTATGCCCGTGCAGTAATGAGGCCATTTGTGTCCCATCAAAGTGCTGTTTTCATCTCTGTGTTGAAAATATGTTTATTCTATTGCTGGTTGTGGTCTTATAGGCTTCTGTTTTTCTAACCACATGTTTAACATAAATTACCAACCTCAGAAGGGATACGATGGCCTGTTTCCAACTGCACTGAGCAGTGTTTCATGTTTAATGGAAAAAATGTGAATTTTGGCAGATTTAGACAAAAAAAGGACCTTAAAAAATTTACATTTCAATACAAAAGTACTCTTATTGGCCCCGAGTCATTCTGGTGTTTCCATCTGCATTTGCAGCTCCAAGAGCAGCGGTTCCATGCCTGACAGAAATAGTTAGCACTTGCTTGAAAGAGCTATGATTTAGCTGAGTCACCTCCAGCCCTTAGAATTTCAGGGGTCAAAACTCAAACTTGCTTGAGCCCAGCATGGAAACGTCATGCAGGATTTCACCCACCCAGGAATTCAGGGTTTAGGCAGTACCCTGGAAAATGTTCTGCCAGTGGTGGGAGTCCTCTCCAGGTGGGCAATGGGCAGCTCCTCCTCATCCACCAGCCTCACTCACCAGGGAATATCCTGGTTTTGTGCCTTCTGCAGGGTCCCTGCTTTGGAGAAACCATCCCATAAACAGTGGGATAAAATTTCCCCAGAGATGTTTCCATCACACTCTGTGTGCCACAGCTCTGCTGATAAAGTACCAAGGAACCTGGATCTCATACTCACACAAGATTTCATTACTTTCTCCTAATTATGATTGTAATTTTTTTTTTTTTAATCTGCAGAGATTATTGCAATTGTATTGAGAATCTTTGTCTCCTCTGTGCATACTTATCCTTTGATGATCTATGTATAGCATGAGCTACCTCTCCTCTAATTACATCTGCCCCATTCTTCAGCAAATCTTTTAAGGCAACATTAATCAAGTGTATTTGGAACAGAGAGCACCTGAGGTGCCTCACGCAAACCCTCAGACTGAATTTAAATTGTGTTCTTAGAAATGAAAGGCAATATCCAAAAGATTTTTTTTAATATTTAACTTCAAAGCCTCCCCAAGTATATTTTATTTTGATAGATCCCAAAAAAAAAAAAAAAAAAACCACCTTTTTTATGGCCAATATATTCTGCTCTTAGATATATTCAGTTTACACCAGTAAGGCAGAAAAGAATCACTACTCCATCAAACAACATTTAAGGAGTTTTCAGTAGCCACTTGGGAACAGTAAATAAGCTTCAAGCTTGTTGCAAGAGCATGAATTTTATACATCCATAAAGGAAAGATCTTTCCTGCCTAAAGGGTTGTGTGTTTCAGTACATATTGCTGATCTATTTCTTTGTTTTGGTGGCATTTTTT
The DNA here is from genome assembly GCA_013397055.1 of Pachycephala philippinensis. Lineage (NCBI taxonomy): Eukaryota > Metazoa > Chordata > Aves > Passeriformes > Pachycephala > Pachycephala philippinensis. The sequence goes on from VWZT01000741.1 coordinate 768,989, forward strand.
TGGGCCAAGTTAGGCACTTTTCTTGCAAAACTCAAGTTATTTTACACTGGAAAAGAGGCAGCATGGAGATTCACTTTACAGTTTGACAGCTGTTTCTCAGAAAGTTTGCAACAAAAGCCTCATGTGAGAATTCATTACAAATTCCAAACTCAGTGAAAAATTGCAGTCAGGTGTTCCTGAACCATCACAAAATTCAAGAAAAAGTACCCTTTAAGTGTAATGTTAAACCTGGCACAGATCTTAGGGGTTTTTTTTACTTAAAATAGATGAGTTCATGACTCTTCTCCATTAGGTTCACATAAACTGTATTAGTGAAGCATTAATTCTGCACTTCTATCATCTGTGTGCCAATGGATCTAGAGACGAGTGGCAGAGGAAACCCACATAAATCTGTCTGACACAGCTTTCCCCCCTCTTCTTTCTCTATTTCCTTTGGTTTATTTTCTTCACTCAAGAACGCATTAGAGCTCTCAAAATAAATAAACCCAAACACTTTTGTAATCACTTCCTGGGCTTTGGTGTTTACTTTTCAGTGTGTACATTTCTAAGGAGTGCTCACCCCATGCTTTCAGGACCCTTGGTAGTTTTTTGAAAGTGTAGCAGTAAAATTGCAGTTTCGGGGCTGTGTGGGCTGTGTCTGCTCCAGTGACTTGCATCCACCAAGTGAAATGGAAAAAGAGGGTGTTGGGGAGCTGAGCTGGGACCTAGGCTCAGGGAGTGTGCACCCAAAGATTAGGAGAATTTTGCCCAGGGTATTAGAAATGTATTGACGTTTTCAGAAATAATTCATAGTGCTATTTGTGCTATTTAATGGCCCATGAAGCCAATGGATATGTTAGAGCTGGCACAGCTTCTGTGTGCTTCAGTAGCTTTAGATTAGAGTATGTTCTATTTGGTTTTGGAAAAATAGAGATTTTCCCATTTTGATAGCACTATTACAATAATTTGTGTTTGTTACGCCTTTCCTGCTTTGCCTCGAGATGATGTGGATTGCGCTGGAAACGTGGCATGGCTGAGCCATGCTAAATACTGAATTCTTAAACTGAAACCACAGCTTCTTGTTAGGCATCACATGAGGGGGTAAAAAACCTTCTCAGCATTCTCTGTGCACCTTTTCATAGAAGGAGTATGCGAGAAATGCAGGTTAAATTTCACTCATATTCACAGCAGCGCTTTGGCAAACCCCACTTGAGCTCCTGCGTGAATCAGGCTCGTGAAGAGTCGTGTTTGATTCCAGGGTGACACCCAGTTATTTGTAAGCTCCTGGAATAAACTCCTGGAATTCAGGACTGCTGGCAAATTCCAGCCCTGCAGACAAAATGCACTTGTACCCCTGCACGGTGGAAATCAGCAGTTTTGTTGGTAAAGATGCTTTTCTAAGCCTTGTGTAGGATCTTGACCTGAGAAGAAAAGACTTTAAGGAGAACTGGAGTGTTTCTGTGCTGTTACCAGCTGACAGCACGAGGTGTTAGAGCAGGAAAGAGTCCCACAGCCACAGATGCGAGCGTGTTTCTGTGTGCAGTAAAACAATAACTTTTTCACTGAAAACTCTCTGTCCTTTGGGACTGGGAGCTCGTGTAAGAGCCCTGACTGAGCAGTCCCAGATGTGGGGCAGGAGCTGAGCCCCGGGGCGTACACGCTCAAGTGCAGCCTGCTCTCCCTTCAGTGCTGCTCTTTGTCAGCCTGAAATGTGTTTACTCTAAATTCACATGTTGACGCAGAGATGTTTCATGAATTCTGCATGCCAGGTCACACCATCCCTGCCCATCCCCATTGGAAAGTGCACTTATGTGAGCTGGTGGAGGGAATCAGATTTTTTAGGACTGTGTCCAAGATTTGTTTATTTCCATATTTTTCTTCCTTTTTTTTTTTTTTCCATTTCTTTTGTAAAAGCCAGGAAAGAAGCCAATTTAAGCTATGCTCACATTGTGTCTGGCACCAGAGAAATAAATCAGTAGCATTTTACTGAGACAATATGTAAATACAGCTCAACCTTCCTCACACTGATCACTTGATTGCCAATTTGGCCTCTGTGCACATAGTGTGGCTGAAATGATACTTCTTTAAAACTCACATGCTACCACCATTCAGCTCTCCATATATAGAGCTTTTTTTCCTGTTTTTAATTAGCAGCTTTGATATTGAGCCAACTGGCAAATATTTATTTGATGAAGATTCTCCATTCATTAGCAAAATGAGAAAAAATGAATCTATAATAACATATAACTGCCCCATTAAGCAGCATTAGCTATCCATTTGAGAGATAATAATGTAAAATACAAATTTCCGACCACCAGATGTTGATGAATAAACTGGTGATAAATTGGTGGCACTAAAGCAATAAAGGGGTCAGAGGTCAATTAGTTCCACCAGAAAGAAGCAACCCCCTGGGAGAGTGGCAGACACGCCCTGATGGATGCTTAGGGGGTGACTGGCTGCTGTTTTATTCAGAATTATGAGCAGGCAGCAGAGAGGGACTGAGATTCAGGACAAATTGATGTTTACCTTTATGGATTACTGTTTGTGTTGTGGCAAAGCCAGGAGATGCCATGCCAGGCCTGGGGGCTGTGGCAGTGCTGGCCCCTCCCCAGGCAGCTGGGGATGCTGGAGGATAATTTTGGCCCCCCTGGAAGCAATGGCTGGAAAAAAAAAAAAACCCTCAGCCTCACTGAGATTGAGTGTCATGGAGTGCCCCATCCCGGCAGATATTGGGGTATTGCTCAGCCTTGACACGCTCAGGTGAGAGCCTCTGTCCCTCTCCTTGGGGCCAGTCTAAGAAACACAGATTTACTCTAACACCTAATCCCATCCTTCAGGAGGAAAACACCTCAGGACACGCCGAGCTCTGATTTCGGGTGGCTGGAACAAAGGAAGGTGAGAGCTCCAAGATGAGAGAGCTGAGCTGGAGGACCCAGCAAGGGTGTGTAGGATGAGAGCTGAAATGCAGCCCCACGTTACAAAAATCCCTGACTGCTCCCTAACTCTGTAGGAGGAATGCAGGGAGGATCACAGCCCCAGCATCGCTCCTCTCGCTTTGCCTAATTAAGATATTGGCAAGGAGTGAGTCGAGGCTTCTGTTCCAATAGATCTTTTCCAAAGAGTGCCACAGAAATTAATCAAGGTTTTCTTTAATCATCCGTTTTATCCTGACCTATCACCCTCTCTTACAGCACTAGCATGTAAATCTCATGCACGCTGTGCTAAGCTATGTTAATGTATTCCACAAATCACTCCCGAGGTTTGCTGCATTGTGTTGAGCAAAAATGTGATGTGACAGATAATAGAGAGGAGAGAACACATGCACATTGCCAGAGACACTCTCCAGCTCTAATTAAGTGCAAGTCTTGGAAAATAGTCTCTACAAAAAGTGCTCTAGTCCTTATGTTGGTCATTATCTCCATTTTTTGACTGTCCCCTACAAAGTCCTGTCATCTTAGGACAGTGCTGGAAACCAGATTTGAGGGACAAGAAAGAGTAAATATCCATCCCAGACTGCAAACTGTAATTGGTGGTGAGCTGGAAGCGTTCTGTGAATGATACCTGGCAGAGGGGAGGTGTCAGGGATCCTCTGTGCTTTTTGTGCTGCAGATCATCTTTGTTATATTCAGATGTTTCATTCTCTGGGATAATAGATCACTGTTTTTCTCTCTGAATAGCTATTTCCTCCTCCTTGTATACAACACAAAAGCTATCGCTTAAGTATAAAAGCTTCTCATCAAATCTCTGCAGGATGTTCTTTGCCCAAATCTGCACTTTAAAGACACTTTTTGCAGTGCAATATCTGAATTACATCAGATATATGGCATCTCTCTTTTTTTTTTTCCCCTGAAATTAGCAGCGCTGAGCAGAATTTAGAGTTGGAGTGGACAAAAATCTGCTGGAAGTAGCTAAGTAGAAAATGTTGTGGAGTTTTCTGAGTAAAACAATGTGGTTTTATTTCGTACTTGATTTATTTTTTTTTTAATTCTAATGTCTAAGAAGTCCATGTAATGTATTTTTTCTCCCCTTGAAATTAAAGCTGTACTTCCAGGAAATTCCACTGGGTGCAATTAGTAGAGATGGCAGAAATGCTCATAGTGAAAGCCGAATCTGTTTAAAATCCAAAGGGTTTTGGTGCTGAATTATTGCCATGATGCTGCACACACTTACACCTCTGCTTAGCTTTAAACTCAGCTGAAAAACCCCAGTGTTTTTGGGTGTTTGGGCTCTGGGAAGCTGGGCTGGAAGGTGCTGTGCTGAACTCTGGAGATGCCTGATGTCAGCTGCAATTTCTGATTGTAGGGCTGGGTGTGCTCCTTAACATTCATGGGACAAAACACACTCAGATGGTGCCTGGAGTCTCACTCTTTCTTTCTTTTTTTTCCCTCTCTTTCTAACTTTACTGAAGAAAATCGCTTTCAGAATCTTTGTTTGAACATCATTTTCCTTTTCTGTCCTATTATTTTCTCTCTGCTGTGATTTACAGAAAAACCCGTGTAAATATTTTATGATGGAGAAAATTTTATTCTCTCTTCTCTTCCCTTAAAGAAAGCACCAATAAATGTTGCTTTGTTTTTGATTCATCCTCTGTAATAGCTTTCTCCCAAGCCAAGAAAAATCCTATACAGAGGCAGATACACACTTTATTTCTTTCACAGAAGAGATATATTGACTTCTTAGTGTAGAGAATAGTCTTTTTTTTTTCCGTAATAGCATAGTCTAGTATTGTTGTCCTGATATTAGCATCTGGATATATCTTCTTCAGACAGATGGGCTTGTTATTTTGAGTCAAACCTGATGTGAACGACCAAAAAATTAATTTAAAACAAAGAATTAAGATAGAGTTATTAATTTACAGTTCAATTTTCTTCCTTTCCATTTTAAATCTGTCTCTGTGTCTAAATCTATATAAAACATATATATACACACGTGTATGTGCACATACACAGCGAGTGTGCCCACTGTAATTTCAGCCAGGATGTCTCAGCAGATGCACACACAGAAAAAAAATAAATGAATAATTTGCTGATGCAGAGTTACAAGTCGATGTTTGCTTCTGAGAGCTGCAGAACTTGTAAATGTCAGCCCAGATCCTGTGGCTTCATCTCCTGGCAGCTTTCACACTCAGCTGGGCTGGGACACGCAGCAAGCAAACCTTTCAGAAAATCCAGCCTTCAGCGGGGGCTCGTGTTTGGGATGAGCTGTGAGAATTTCTGTGCCCTGTTTTGAGTGGGGAGGGCACTGACACAGAGCTGTGCTGTGCTGTGAATTCTGGAACGTGCTCTCAGAGCTTCAACAAGGACCCAAGGTCCTGGCAGCTCCCTGGGACTGTCCTGTCCACTCACACATGTCACAGGAGCTTTTAAAGGAATGGCTGGTGAGAGCTGCCTCTCAGTCATGACATCTTTTCTGCAGTCTCCTTGAACTCTGATGCTGGAAATTCAGGCTGTTCACCTGCCCCTCACTCCATTATTGGTGTGGTACCAGCAGAGGGAAGGGACAGAAGTCATAAAAAGTATGGGCTTATTTTTCTCTGTCATTTTTTTTCCCGTTGTTTCAAATTTCTGAAATGCAAGTTCAAAGAAAGGGTAATTACTTTCTGCGAGGGGCATTCATCTAACGGGAGAGTCATTTGCAATGAAAATATTTTAAGACCTGGGTGAAATGCTGCTAATGATTTGCTCTGTCAGGCCGTTAGGTAGCTTTCAGGCTTCACTGGAGGTAGCAGAAGTTTGTTCTCAGCATGGCCACTGAAGAGGCAATGCCTTAATTTCTGATCATATCACACTTGCTTTTTATGGTATTGATTTATCACCATAATCTCATCTCTTTTTGGGGACAGTGATGGGAGAAGGGGCTGGGCTGGTGGCACTGGAGGCAGGCACGGAGCATGTCACTGCAAAGGCACCTGGAGCAGGCACTCCCTGCCTGGAGCTGCTCCAGCCTTCTCCTTGCTACATTAATGGCTGACTTCATAGTCCAGAAAGCTTTTTTTGTCTGTTCCTTTTTCATTATTGTTGTTGTTGTTGAGCTGTTGTAGCTCAGCGGGCTCTGGCTGCTGTGTGCCAGGGGCTGGTTGTGGCAGAGCTGCTGCCCACAGGGTGCAGCTCTGTGTCAGGCTGACATCCTCACCGAGCCCTGCTGGGGCCTCTGACAGACAGCTCATTTCAGGGAACACATTTCGGTACAAGAATGTCAGATCTGGGACATCTGCAGGGCACAAGGGTCTCTGTGCCTTTGTGAAAGGGTTGGTCACAAGGAGAAAATCTGGGCACTCGGAAGCGACACCTCACCCGTACCTCTGCAGCTCCACAAACAGCCCAAAACCACTGGCAGTGTAAGAAATTCTCACTCTTTCATTCATTTTTTTAAAACATATTTCTTCCTAAAGCAAAACAAAATCAGGTTTCCAAACTACCCATACATAGCTTAAAATATAATCATTTTTCACTCAGCAGCTTTGGCCAGGCTTCCTGAGAGGGATCTGTGAGAGGGAGCTCGATGTCACCTGGATATTTCTCTGGTGATACCAGACTTGCACAAGCAGAAATTACAAACACTTAATTAACACGGACACATTTTGATGATAAACTTGCTTTTTCATCATGGGAACTTGAAAGATCTCAATATTTTCATGGGAGGAAAATCTTTCTTCCACTCCATCCCCCTTAATCTTTCTCGCTCCTCCCCACTGCTGCCCCCTTTTGTTTGTTATTCAGGTATTTAAGTCTGACAAAGATAAAGGACTAAAGAAATAACAGAGGTTAGAAATATTACAGGTAAAATACAGTATTAATGTAAGTAGAGTATGCTACTAATATTTTACAATTATTTTCTATAAGAACATCCATTAGACTGTTCCCAAACAACTGCATTTAGGTGTTTCAGACACTGAGTACAAAACTGTTCTTGGAAATATGGGGAAATTTCACTGTATCTTATTTAATCTAGTTAGACACCTTGTCCTATCATCATTATAGTCTGCTTCTTTATGATTGGATCAGGTTTCACTATGAAGAAATGAGTGCATTTTTACAAGAGAAAATTCACACAGAATAAAAGAGCATTTGGGGCAATGCAAGGAAACACCAGATTTCTTGGCCTGTTTTCTTTTACTTCCTTCTGTTTCCAAATGAACTTGCAGATCAGGTTGGGTATAATGTAATTTAACTCTTAAACTCACTTTATTTAATCTCTTGTCAAAGTTGTGCTTTAATGTCTATCCCCAGCCCTGGCAGAATTAAAAATAAAGAGTGTTGTCAGGTCCGGAAATGTAGTTATTTCACTTGTCATTTCTTGTTAGTCCTTTCCTTCACCCATGATCACTGAGTGGATAAAATATTTCAAAGAATGTGCTGTGTTCTATCAAAAGCAGTCGAGATGAGCAGCAGGGGCTGTCAGCAGAAGAGGTCATCAGGCAATTTCACTCTCTGCTGTCTGCTGGGGCCTTTGTGAGCCAAGTGTTATGAAAATAGGCCAATGACACTGAAGGGTCTGGGGTTTAATACATATTGTGTGTTTTCAATAAGTAGAATTTGGCTTGGATCCCAGGGACTAGGAGGACTTATTTCTTATTTGTGGTACTTCAGGTCTCTGGGAAATTGGAAGAGCATGAAAGTTCATTTCTGTGTGACCCAAGTGGTGGTTTAAGAATGGATTCAGGTCTTTTGTGATGCAGGGGTGTAGTGCACCTCCCCCAATTAGGGGTTTGTACCTACAGATGGGTGACAGAGGGAGCCAAAGGTCTGAAAGGCTCTGGGTAGAGACAGCCAGTTTAGGGTGGCTTTGGTCTGGTTCAGAGATCCTGAAAACTTGTTATTTCAGTGTTCAAAGACGTTCAGAGCTGAGTGCCTCAAGATGAAAAGTCATCAATAACCAGGTTCCCAGGGTAATTTTACATCCTTCACCAGATGCTGAACCTTGGTGGAACTTGGCTGTGCCAAGCCAGCACTTCACACACCTCTTCTCGACCTTCCTTTGAGCAAAATTGTGGCCCTCCTGAGTGAGCTGCAGAGATTTTTGCATCTCTGACTGAACCTGTGCGTGTCATCTGTGCAAAGAAGTCACACGTGCCATAGAATCTGTACTCATCACAGGCACAGAAGGGTGCAGTGAGCCTGGTGAGACCCATTCTGTAAAACAGGAGTGGGTGAACTCTCTGCCTTAAGGAATCCCACTGGCAGGAATCCTGCTGAGGTCAAGCCTGGTGATCTTGGCTTGTGTCAGGATTGACACAACTCCACAGTGCTAATAGCAGGTCAGGATGCTCAGCTGCATTTTATCTCAGCCCGTCTCCCTCTGCCTCATAAATAAATGTTTCCATGGGCGTCAGCATTATTTTAATACTGTGTTGCAACCTGAATGTTTTTGGTTTTCGAATAGTGTTCTGAGAGCTCCCAGTAGTGCCCCAGTTGTTGACAGCAGCATCATTTCCACTCACTCTTTCCTAATGCTTTGGGATGTTTTTAGGTTTTTTTAAATTTTTCTTTTCTTTCTTTCTTTTTTTTTTTCCTCAATCAACGGGAAACTTATCCCAGCTGAATTCTCTCATTTTTTAGAGACAAACTTAAATCTCTTTTCCCTCTCTTCTCTTCCCACCCACCCTGCCTCCCTGGATGTCATGCCTACCTTTATGAAGCAAATCCCAGCTTTTGTTTGTGATGCTGTGTGAACGAAAGTCACAATTTTGTGTAGACACCCAGGTGACTGCAGCATCCCAGTCCATTGGCTGATGCTCAAATGCACCATGACAGATGTCACTCTGAGTGCAGAGGCAGTAAGAGAAATAAAAGATGTGAAGTAATCAACATTGTAATCAAGTAATCAGTTCATTGGCAGAAATGAAACTTGCACCTTTTCTTAGGTTTCTTTGCCCGTTTCTTCAAGAAAATAAAGCAGAGTAATGTGGAGAATTTTCTGTCCCTTTCTCTCTCTCTGAGTACTTAAGTACAATCTTTGTTTGATTTTTTCTAATAGATGTCCTGCACAAAGGAAAGTAATTATTGATAATATTCTGCAGTTTCAATCAGTCTTCTGCAGATTTGACAACTTTAGTAAGTAGCCGCAGCTTAACCTTTGAGTTGTCCTTTTCCATCATAGAGATGATACCCCTGGACAAAGCTGTTCTGCAGTTATTACAGGTACCTTTTAATGTCCATTTTTGTGGCAGGAGGGATCACTGTCCAGCCTTTGGAAGGGTCACCTGGATGCCAGATAAATTATATTTATCTGTAAATATTAATAATGGGAAATCAGGGGTGTGATTCTAGTTGTGTTATACCTATCAGTATGTGTCCTGCCTGCCCTAAGAACTTTCTGTTTTTCAGGATTTACTTGAATGTTGCAATTATACAATTAGCATATTTACCCCATGCACATAATTATACATAGTTGCTGTAATCATCATAGAAAAGAAAAAGCCTACGTTTAATAAGTCCCAGTGAAATTCAGATGAGAAACTCAGCATTAAAAGAACATTAGGTACTTGATACAACACCGAAATGATTCATATTCAAATGCCACAGAAGAATATGGGATTGCCAGAGAGCTGCTGGATTTAAGTATTCAGATATTCATTTTCCAGTGTGAATTTCCTTGGCTGAGTGCAGCTCATGGCAAATTTCTTTTGGGAAATAAACTCGTGCGCGGTGACTAACAAATCTGTATACATATTATACAAATCTGTGCAAAAGAGGGTGTATTCAGGTGTTCTGAAAATTGTGTTCTTTAACTCTGACAAGCCCTGAGCATGGCTGGGTGAAACTGTGCAACAACTCAGACCTGTTGCTTTAGCACAAAGTGAAAGAGCAAACTTCCTCAGTTGACATTGTACCCTTGAAATGGAGTAAATAAGTAGCCTGGGATGACTTTTAACAGCAGAATTATCTTTCCTAAGCTAGAAGCTGTCATTGACATTGAATTCTTCTTCCAAGTTTCTGACAGTAGGAATGGTTCTTCCAAACTTCTGCATATTAGGGAAAGCACTGCTGCAGCAAAGGTCACACAAAATTACTCTAAGGCACAGCAGGGACAGAACCATTTAACTGGAAAAGCTGGGTGAGTCTCTGGGGAATTCACAGCAACAGAAACCAGCAAGGAAGGTTCTGCTAACTTTTACCTTTCCTTTTATTTATTTATTTATTTTTTTTGGTTCAAAGATTAATTGGTATGGTTTTGAGTCTTCCCATTGCCTGAGGAGCCCTCAGTGGACTGCTGGGAAGACAGTAGGTACAACACAGGTGTTCTGGAAAGAGCATCTGTGTGAAAGAATTTATGCTAAACTCGTGGCTTGCAGCTGAAATGCTTTATTTCGAGGTGATGGTTGAGTTTCTTTTTCAGGAGATGATAATAGGGCAGGAGGAAGCACTGAGAGGTCCCAGAGCCTGGGTCTGCCCCAGGGCACACTCAACTGGAGCTGAATAGAGCATGACACAAAGTGCACAGCCTGTTCTTGAAAACCTTCAGCGACACAGATGCAGCAGGTTCTGTAAATAATCCATTGCTGGGCTTCATTAAATTGGTGTTGGAAAGATTTCCTTACAATCCAACAAAAACACGTCACTGCTATTTAAACTTGGTATTTCTTGTCCCGTATTTTTGTAACTACCCCAGAGATCTTTGTCATGTCTCCCCTAAGGTTGGAAGGCAGAAAGCAAGGAGCAGCTTGGAAGGAGCTGGCAATGGCAGTGCTTAAAGAACTAATTACAGGAATTGGTTAGGATTAGGCTTGAGAGAGTCAAAGAGCCTGGAGCTCCAGGAACACTGGGGCTGGAAAAGGCATGCCAAGGTGATCCTGTGAAAGCCCCAACCTTGCTGCTCCTGCATCTTTCTAATCAGCATCACCCCTGGTGATTTGTGCCTTCTCTTCGTTTTTTCCTTCCTCTTTTCCTTTATCTCCTTCATTTATCTCAACTTTCTGCTTCTCTACACTGCTGTGAGTGAATAGGTTTTATGCAGAGGTGAGAAGAGCCTTCTTTTGGCACTTAAGCCACTTTTTACAACTCTGAATTTGTGGAAATACTCGTGGAAATTCAAAATACTGGTTCTTCAATATATCAGTTTGGAGATAGGCAAGGCATGCTTCTCTCTCAGTGAAGAAATTCAGTGAGAAGAGGAAAGTGCTCCATGAATCATTCCTTGCACAGGGACTGAATCTCAATGGTGCAGCCAGATTACTGTCACTCAGATTTATGGGAATATATCTAAGGTGAAGATGGATACGAGAATTTCCCTCAGAAATGCTTCCCAGAGGTGACTTGCATCAACGGGCACATGCCAAGTGGACTTTAATCTCCCAGAATTCACACATGACTCCGGGTTTAAGCTTCCCCTCAAATGTAGGGCATGGCTGTAACCAACTTTTACAAGATTTCCATGATTTACATCATATTCTGCGTGGCAGGTACCTGACACAAGCTGTTGACAGATCTCCTGGGTGTTGAGAGCTGGGATGGGATGCTCCAGGCAGAGCACAGGAGTTTTATGGTGACTGCTTTTTGTCGATGCACTGATGAGCAGAAAGCAGCCAGCTCTTTCAAAGCCTTCCTTTAGGGATTTATGTTCTTACGGTGGAAGTGTTAAACTGAATTCCATGTTGTGTGTCCCTGGCTCAGATGTAAATCCACACCCTGCCAGCCTTTTGGTTTTGCATTACAGATCAATCTCCCGTCAGGAGAGGCTATTCTGAAATAATGCAAAGTCCTGACTACCACTTTTTAGCAGCTTATGACTTGTCTCCAAAGCATTGTAGCATCCCGAGGCTATTCCCAAAAAAATGTTACAAGCTGGTAGCAGCCACTGTTCAGAAAACAGAAACACAGCCATTAAATGGGAAGCAGTAGTTTTGCATATTTAATTGGTAATTAAAAGTACACTTTGTGCTCTGTGGCCTCAAGGCCGAGCATTCAAGTGCTAAAATGTGACTTCTATTTGACCAACACCGTTCTGATGTCACCTGTGTTTCACAGGTATAATTTTAATTGGTCACTAGCACTTGCAGCAGCATAAAATAAATATTTCAGGATTCTCACTCATTGACTAGTGTCTGTTACATTATTAATTTGTGTGTAAAGGTGTTGTCTTGTTTGTATTTGAGAGATTTGGGTGCCCAGAACGGCAGTTTGCCTATTCTCACTGCAGAACACTCGTTCTATGTTCCAGTGTTTCATCACTGTGAAAAATGCTGCCTGTTTTAAGTGATATATAAGGGATTCTGTGTTTTCAGAGAGGAACCCAGCACTTCAGAGAAGAGAGTGCTGTGTGACAGGTTGTCTGACCAGCCTTAATTTAAAACAGTTTAAAACAATAAGAGGTGCTGTGCCAGAATCTCGATGAAAGTATGAAAAAGTGGGAGCAACATCTTCAGCTCTCATATAAACAAATTTATAGAACTCTGTAATTGATTCTAGTGCTCACTTACGTTAGCTAAAGATGTGAATATTGACTGGGGAGGAGGAAGAGGAGGAGTTCTCAAGGAATTGCTGAGGAGCAGGTGGATATTTTTCGCCAGGCTGCCCAGAGCTCTGAGCAGTCACTGGGGGAAGAGCTCTAAAATGTACTCCTGCAAGTCTCCAGGAAGACTTTAAGCAGAGAGAGAGTGCATGTGGTTCAGCAGCCAAGCAGAAAAATATATTTAAAAATCACTATTCTGTTTACTGATTACCTCTGGGAACTCTGGAGAAGTGATGCTTTTACAGAGTAATCAGCAAAAAAGTTCCGTGGTCTCAGGCAGTTTTGCTGAGTTGATACAATCCTAGAGAAGGTGTTTTTCAGTGCAGGTTTCTTAGATTCCCTGTAGGAAGAGAAAGGAAAAAAGTCTGAAATCCCTGCTGACCTGATTTTCTGATTTTTAGTATTTCCCTCCCATCCCTAGGTTTGGGACCTGACGAGTCAGCTTCTTGCTGCAGCAGCTTTCTTGTCAGGAGCAAAGCTGGACTTGGAGCACGGTGTAACTGCGTGTTCCTGTAGCAGCCTTGAAGAGAAAATAAAAAATGCTTTAGGTGAAATTTTCACTTTGCTTGAATTTTAAAGAAGCAAAGCCCACAACAGAGTCAAATGCAGAGAATTTTCACCCAGATCCAGGTAGCTTCGGTTTCTGAGCGATAGTTTCTGTGATTGTGAGATGAAAGGTGAAAATGAGCAAATAAAAGTCAATTTGTTAAGAAGTGGCTTCTTGAAAAGATGAGCCTGTCTGCCTCCCTGTGTGCTTATCATGTAGCTTAGTGTCTACACAAAGTGTCCTTAACATATTCCCTTCCACTTCCCTGTTTCTAGGGAAGGTTGTAGAAAACCAGAGCAGGATTTGGGATTTCTCAGTAAAAGGAGGTGAATCATCCTCCTCTCTGCAGCTCACTGTTCCCATGTGTAAAGGCAGGTTAACAATGTTTATTTGACAAAGAGCCTTAGGGCTGAGCTATCATCTCACATGTTTTGTAGCTGGAAACATCTTACCTAGTTATACTTTTACTGCTAGTAATGCTAAAAAGAGAAAGCAGTAATAAGGCAGCTGGAATTCACCCTCAGCAGTGCTTTGTGCCTGACTCTTTGAACCTTCTCATTTACAAGCATGAGAAATGAGGGATCCTCTGTCCAGTGATTCCTCATCTTTGTGGCTTTGGACTCTCAGCAACACAGGCAACAAGAGATGAGAATTGACCTTTTGACTTTAAAAAAAGGCAAAAAAGAAAATATGCATTGTAGAAAGGGAGAAAACTGTTTTCTTTCTCACCACTCTAAGTCACAGTGATTTGTGGGAGGCTGAAACTGGGCTCTAACAGGAGAGGGAGCAGGAGGTGACTTCTGTGTTGTGACCAGATTAAACCCGAGTTTGAAGAACTGCTGAAATATTTCTATTCTAGGAAAGCATTTTGGGTGTTTCATGTCATAATTATTCTGAAATATCATCCAAGACCCCCAAGTGCACAAGGAAATCTCTCCTGATCAACGTCCATAGGTTGCTCATCCTTTTCCTCCAGGAGCTGAATTCTCTGAAATTCAGAGACAGAAAAGTCTCTGTAGCCTGTTTTTCTCCTGAGCCAGGGTGTGCTCTGAGCTGGGAAGGGCCATGGATTTACATGTGGTAAAAGTCCAGCATGAGAGCCAGAAAATACTTTCAAAACTACAATTGTGAAAGAGCTGGTCGTCTGAATATTTGTTTATGCTTTGTTATTGTTTATAAAGTTTTCTATTCCATTTGAGGGAGAGCACTGGAAAAAAAAAAGAAGAGAGGTTTGGAACTGCGCAGAATAATTTTGTCAAAAAGACTTTTTCAATTACAAAACCATTTTCCCCAATATTTGGAAAATCAATTTTGATGACATTCCTTTTTGTTAAAAAAGCCCAAGGGATTATGTGCTTTGATTGTGTCAAAAGCCTATTTCAATTTCTGTTGTAGGAGCACTTCTAAAAACTCCAAATGAACATTTTAGCAGTGAAGTACAAACATAAATATGCTCTTCTGAGCTTAAAAAGCTGAAAACCATCCCCCAGCATCCTGACAGATCTCAAGCCAAAGTGAAAAAAAAAAAAAAATCCCAGAAAATGAATTACTGACATTGTCATTATTGCCACGGGTAAATATATGGTGCTGCTTTTCAAGGACTAAACATCTTTTGTTTTGAACTCGCTGTCATTGAGTGATCAGCACAAATACTGAGCACACAGAGGGTTTCTGTGTCAGACAGAGCCTCAGGCTGCTGCCTGGCTCGGGAGCACGAGGGATGTGTGGGACAGACGCTGCCAACCCCGCTCCTGCCACATTTCTGCTCACCAAATGCATTTTAGATAATAATTTAGAAGTGCACCAAGAGCAAACCCCCTAATTCTTGGTGCTGAATCCTTCAGTCAGTGATTCCTCTGTGACATCCGTCGTGTTCAGGGTACCAGGAGGAGAAATCAAACCTCTGTGGTCCGTGGCACGAAGAAAATAGAGAGAGTGCTTTATTTCTGGCTGTCTCTCGTGCTGCCCTGCTGCTGCCTGCCCCCTCCCCAGCTCCTCTGCATCCCTTGTGGGGCCCCAAGGCTGTGCCCCAGCCCCAGCTCCTGCTGTGCCCAGCCTCCTTCCTGCCTCTGCTGGCACCATCCCCTGGCAGTCTGTGGCTGGTGGAACAGATCTGGGCAGTGCCACACAAATGGGATCAGGGTTTGTGGAGCAGATGCTGCCTGGCACCAGCTGGCAGAATTTTGGTGAAGTCTAGCATAAGGGGGATCTCCCCTGAGGATTTTTCCTCTTGCAGTCAGTGTTCCCTGTGCTGCAGAATTCTGAGGCTTCCTTCCAGTGCTGCAGACCTGCTGATTGCTGTAAATTACTTGTTTTTAATATAGACTATGCCTCACTTCTCATCCATCTCCTCCCCATGACACTTTTCCTTGGGAGCAGCCCCAGCTGGGGCCCCCAGTCTGGTTTTGTCCATTCCTCCATGTACTGGGAGGTTTCCCAGTGTGAAGCCCTTCTTGCCTCTGCTGGCAGCTGTGACAGTTTTTCCTTACAGTTTATTTTTTTAGATACAACCTTTCTGTTGTGCCTTCCTCTGAGACAGAGAACTTGCAACTTTCACGTGATAAAAGTCTTAAAGTCTTACCAAAAGCAGAGAGGGGATGTGTAGCAGTTTCACCTGGATGCAGAGAAGACAAATTCTTGTCCATGGGACCACCAACAACTCCATGAGTCTCCCAGCCATGTCCTTTGCTTCCACAAATGAGGTTTCTAGCCATGGAATGCAGCAATTTATGGCTGAGCATTTCAGTCTTGTCTGTAATGGCTGCTCAAGCCGTTAGGGCTCTGATAATTATCTCAGAGTCCTGGTGAGGGATCCTAGGATGTCTGTAAGAAATGGCCAGAAGTGCCTGAGGAGTTTGAGCCTCATCTCTACAACCTACACCAGGAAACAAACCTTTTCCAAGCCAGCCCAATGTTTGTGGCCACGCTGTTCCAGAGCATCTCCTTTTCTCTTTCAGTGTCCTCATGAACAAAGACATCTACTCAAAATGAAAACAATTTTATTTCTCCATGGATTTATTCTGGAAAAATCATGTCAGTTAATATCCCAAACGAGAGCCTTTTTTTTACAGAAAGCCCAAATACTGAATGTTAATATTTGTAAATGCTTTGGAAAAATCTCGCCCTTTATTTTCTGGGTTTTACTGACTTGGCTGGAATGTTGTGTATCAGTAAACAGCAGAGGACAGAGTCAGGAAGTAGCCTGAGTTTGTATTTTTCTGCCCTTCAGAGGCTGTACTTAAAAGGCAGAAAAATCAGACCCACTTCTCAGTCTAACCTGACCTGTACTAAATAATTTACCACCTCAGTCTCATCCCCTTGGTTTAAATGTGAGTGGATGCTTACTCATTTCTTAATATAGTTTTGCTCTTAAATGATTCATATTCTGTTTTATCGTTTTCTTAGCACTTTATAGAGACTTGGCAGAGGCCTGGGGGACCTTTACTCCCTCCAGCTTGTCTCTCCAGATGGCTTTGCATTTCTGCAGCAGATGAGATGCTCTGGTCATGGCAGTGCAGTTGCCTGCGTTTACTAATCCTCTTTGCCAACCTCCCAGACCCTTGTAGGATGCTTCTGTGCACCACGTTTGAAGAGTTTGCATTTAAATTGGCTGTTGAAATTCATGTTTCATTTTCTTATTTTAATTACTGTCTCTGTTGTGCTCCTAGATAGTTATATACTCTGCTGGAGTACTTGGGGATGATTATTGAGGTTTCTTGTGATTTTGGTAGTAAACTTAGACCTGATATTGTTGCTGCTATACCAGGATCTGAATAACTTGTGACTCCATATTATTTTGAGCAATACAAAATATCCATAGTAAAAATAGTCAAAAGAATAGTGTCTTCATTTTACTCTTGGTGAACTGAATCTCTGAAAGATTAACTGATTTTCTTCAAGATGCTCAAGGGAATGTCCCAGAGTCTGGGACCTCCATTCTTTGGGGCTCGTATGACTTCTGGCTTAGAAATTCATGAAACCTTGTGGGGTCAGATGCACAGCAGCAGCTTGAGGAGCTAATCTTCTGCTGGGAGTCAGTAAAACGAGATTCCTCACAAGTGCAGTTTCACTTACACAGTGGAAAAATATTTCTGACTATTAATTTACTTTTGGTCTCCATGAATATAGGAGTCAAAAGTGGTATGAAATATTGGGTCGTTTGCAGCTGAGTTGGGGTTTGTGCAGGGCCTGGGTCAGCCAGGAAAGCTGTACTCAGCACATTGAGCCAGTGTATTTCAGAAACCCCCCTCAAGGCTGTTACTGGGTAGCAAACAGGCTTCACATCCATGAAGTGTTGTTTGTCTGAAAAACACTCCTATTATGTTACTCTGAAATCTGCTTGCTTAATGCTGTGGTCCTGTCGTGTTTCTATGAGTCTGTCTTTGGGTAATCCTCCAGCTTTTGCCTCAGGCCTCGGTGTATGACAAGTGACACCGTGCTGTGACACTGGTGGTGGCAATTTACTGCTCCTGTTTTGTTCTCAAAGTACAGACAGCAAATTGATCCGTGCTCTGTCGAGTGGCTTTACTACTTCTGAAGTGCTCCTGTACCTCAGCAGATTGCATCTCATTCCACTCTCAGGACCAGGTGCCTTTTCCCCTTTGCCTGGTCCCTAAAATGGGTTTAACATCACGTGCAGGGGTGTGCACATTGCTCTGCTTTGACCTCTCTGGGTTGCTCAGTACCCTGCTCAAGCCAGTGAAAAAAAGAGAGAAAAGGACTTCTGAATTCATACTTCTGAAGGACAAGTCTTGCACAATCAGTGCTGAGAGCTTGTGAAAGCAGCAGAGCCCTGGGGAGTGGTGTAAGCAGATCCAGTCAGCTCTCTGTCTGTCTGTCTGTCTGTCTGTCTGTCTGTCTGTCTGTCTGTCTGTCTGTCTGTCTGTCTGTCTGAGCTGCACAGCTCCTGGCAGCAGCACTGGCTGCAGAGCTGAGGGAGTGGACATTGCTGAGAAGCTGTAATAAAGAAGAGACTTCGGTGGTTGAAGTTTTCAGTTGTCCTGGAGGCTGGGTTTAGGCTGCTGTAGCTTTTAGAAAGTGGAATTGTGGGGTTTTGGGTTTTACAATGCTTGTGCAGAACTCTGTGGGGCCAGTTGGGACCAGCTGCTGTGCTCTGCAGTGATTCACGTTGTAAAAAATGAATGTTTAGAAACTGGATGTCAGTAAGGCTGAGCTACTGCTTGGCCACTTGGCTTTGTCTTTTTGTAGGTCCTTGCTGATGCATTGTGAGTTTAAATTCAGTGCTAGAATGAATTATTCACCATTGAAGTCAAAAGAAGAATTTTCAGCTCAAAGTTTCAGGCTGTTTCCTCTCCCAGTCAGAGGAAGCACTAGTTAGATAGATATTGAGAAGTGCTCTGGTTTTGGTCGAATTAGTTTATAATTAACCTGGAAACAAAAAAAA
>VWZT01000741.1:787387-886959 GCA_013397055.1 Pachycephala philippinensis
AAAAAAGAAAAGGAAATCTGAATATTTCTGAGAAAGGATAAACTTAGTGGGCATCTCAGACCACTTTTTCAATCCTTTGTTTGGGTACTATGGAATTTCTAGGAAGATTTCAATCTTTATTTTGTGCATCAGGTGATTCCAAGCAGAGATAATTTATTTAGCAAGCTCCAAAATCCTCATCCCTCCCTTCCTGTGACATGTGAACCTGCCAGGGGATGAGAGGTGTATTAAGTTAAGTGCCTAAGGAAAGGAGAAGAGTTGTAGCCAAGCAGTTCTGTCAGAGCCTTATCCAAGGGACGGGACCAACTCTGTTATTTGTGACTTAATACTTAAAAAATCAAACAGGGCCTCAGTCTCAGGAGTTACAGGTTTAACAGCAAGGAGCCATAACCGAAGAAAGTCACGAGTTTCAGAGTTCCGTGGCAATTTATAACTTTCTAGTCCAATAGACAATTAACATGAGACTTTGTTTTGATTTATGACCTATCACTTTTGGTACTTTTTACTGCATTGCATCTGTTTCTTGACCAATAACTTGTTCGCTCACGTACACACAGATACTTCTATTAAACATCTAAATTCTTCACTTAAACCATAAAATCGTATTATCATACTTAAAACCCTTCACCATATCACCCAATACATTTTCTTACTTATAACTATTGAAACATAGGTTTAGAACTCTTTTACTTAAGATCTGTATGCTTTTATTACTACATCAGCCCAAGCTCTTTCTAGGGCTGTAAATCAAACTCATCAGTGTTTGTGGGCGTTTCTACTCCTCTGATTCCCACACAGTTCCACATTTCCCTGGCCGTGGTCTCTCCAATGCCGTTGCTGTTGGCTCTGGGATCGTGGCTCAGCCTCACCCTGCAGTTGTGCACTCAGAAAGTCCCAGCCTGTCAGAATAGCATTAGTGTCAATCCCAGCAGCTCGCCCACCCCCTGCCACCTCAGATCATGCCTGGAGCATTAACTCTGTGCTCCCTTGTAGGGATGGGGGGAGGATGATCAGCCCCTTGTCAATCAGCCTTTCAATCCGAGCTTCTGCCTTGCTTACGACTTACACTACCATTAGCTAAAACACAGTGGGTGTTTTTTCTCATGTTTCTCATCTATTTTCCCATCGGAGAGAGCCAGGATGTTGCTGTTGCTGCCAAGGAGGTAAAGCTGACAGAGTCCACACTACCACAAATTTTGTCTGAAGTAAGAGAGTTTAATGGAAGATTGAACAACTTTTATATGTTAATATGCGAAAGTGTGTTGAATGGCATAAAATGATTGGTCACTCGGACACCCACCCCTTGGGGTGATTGCTCCAGTTCTGAGACATCCGTTTCTGGATGTTTTTCTGGCTGGAGCCACAACAGTCCTTGAGAAGTAGGTGCAGGTGCAGAGATTCACAAAACTATAACATTGTTTTAAAATTCTTCACATGAGAAAGAAAATCTTCACAAAGTGCTGCAAGGGCCAAAGAAATTCCCAGCCTGAGGCCTTTTTTCATACCCATACCAAGATGACACATCCATGCTCCAAGCTCAGAGGTGCTGCAGAGAGGATTGCAGGAGCTCTCTGGGTTTGGGGGGTGGCTGCTCTCCAGTCTGTGCTGTGCCTCTTGACTTTGTGCACGTTCAGGGGTGACATCCACAGTGCTGCCCCTCTTAGGAGAGGCTACATTTCTGTGTAACTCAGCTCTGGGTATTTCTCAGCAGTCCTGCTAATTGCTAATGACAGGGACCTTGGAAGTCTCTGAAAGATCACAGTATTTTAATTTGCATTTTTCTCTAAGGAATGAAGCTGACAGTGAGCGAGCACTCCTCTCTTTCAGACACCTCCATGGGGCAGACAGAGTTCTCACCACTCCAGTAAAACATCCAGAGCACTCAGATTTCAGTCAGGATATTGTTTGTTGTACCCTTTATGTCTGAGATAAAAGAAAGCAAACTAATTTTAAAACTCTATCCCTGGGGGAAGATAAGGATACCAGGCTTGTTGGTTCCAAGGAAATCCCTCAGCTCCTTGAGCAGTTAAAGGAGCGTGAGAGTCATTGTAAAACCAAGTCTCTGTCAGGTGCCTGTGTACAACTTTTTAGCTAAAAAGAGACTTGTGAAGGAAATCTTCTGAGCAGCACAGACAATAAATAACACACCATTAAAGCCTGGAAAAGCGTGGATGTGTCGCTGTGTCAGGGCTTGTTCTTTTGTAGGTATTTTCTGAATTAAAGCAGAGTGTGCTCCTGAGCATCCCTCAGGGAGCAGGGATGTCAGGGCACTGCTCTCCTCTGGCAGCAGGCAACTCAGAGCTGGAGCATCTCTAAAATGTGCTGGGACCCTAGGGAGTGGTAACAGTGGTTCATAAGCTGGTTTTACTGTTCTTTATTAGTTTGGTGTCGATTACCTAGTGATCCTTTTCTATACAAATCTAGAATATTGCCTATTTGGAGAAAGCTTACACAGTTTTGCTTTAATTTCCATGGTGTGTTAGCAAAATACAGAACAAAATTCTTTTGGTTGAGTTTCATCAGACTAATTAGAGTTTCTGTTTAGTTTGAGACCACAGTGGTGGTTGGTACCATCTCAGAGCCTGGCCCACTTAGAAATAAAAAAAAAAGGAAAAATAAAATCTTACCTTTTATCACAAAGTGTGAATCCCTAGTCCCAGTAGCTTTTGTGTGAAAGAAAAAAAAATAGTCTGTTCTGACACAGCCAGTCAAGAGATTTCTGATGAGACTGGAGCTGTTTCACAATCATCACTTCTGTCTTCGTGATACTAAACTTTTTCAAATAACTTTATGCTTTATTTTGACTTACCTTCCTTTGCTTTAGAAATTTTCACCTAAGTGAAAATGTATCACTCCTGATTGTTCCAGACTAATTTGCAGTGTGATTATAGAATCAATTAAAGGGTATTAATGAGAGATATCTCCTGTACTATCTGCTTCATTTTATGGTTATTAGGAAGCAACTTATGGAACAGTTGCCATAGTCACAACCTAAAAAAGATAGGGGCAGTCACAAAGCTTGTGAGCTGAAATCCTGTATTGCTACATGCATGAAATCACAGATAAGTGTGACAGGAGTTGACATCTCAGATACAGTTTGACTTGCCAATGAGGGACAAAGCTACGATAACACACACTGCCTCTGGAGGGGAAAAGAGATTCACTGTGGGAATCGTTTTGATTTTTGAAAGAAATCACAGCACTTTGAAATGATTGTGCTATAACGGCTGTAACATCAAAAGCAAGGATAAACTCCTGGAAAGCTACATTTGCAGTATTTCCATTTAACCATTTAATAGAGTCATGGGCTGAGTGAGTGGATACAATACAGGAGCTGCCCACAGCAGTGGCTCCTCTTTCAACACACAGGGTTTATTCCTGTTTTCTGCGTGGTTTATGGGGCTGGGGGGATTTAATCCACAGCTTCCCCCCTCTGAGACCTGCTGTCTCACAGTAACCCCAACCCTTATAATTGCTGACATTGTTTTTTCTTCTTCTCAAGCCCATTGCAGTAAATGCCATGAACAAAATCTGCTGCACAGAGCAGAGAAATACATGTGTGAGAGAATGTGGGGCTGTGGGGCTGTGTGTGCCATGGCAGCAGTGCTGGTGCTGTCCCTGGTGTCCCTGTCCCCTCTGCACACCCTGAATGACCACTGGGACCAGGCTGTCTGTGATCTAGCCCCTTTGCCTTTCTAATTTGGCACATCAAGTCTTCACTGTAAAAGTGCTAAAGGTTTCAATGTCAAATTCATGTGTACAGGCTACAGAGCAAACAAAAAATCCAAAGAAAAGGCAGCTTATGAGACGATTGAAATTTCGGTGTTGAAACTGGTGGGTGACTGGTACATGTAGAAAGATTTGACCCAATGACCTTGCTGCAGCCTCTGGAGCAGGGCCAGTCTGGGCACGGGCAGGCTGATACCTGTGAATGCTGCTCAGAAAGCCAAATTAGAGAGTGCTTTTGCATGAGCTGTCTTCTGCTGCCTGGGCTTTTTCCCACAGTGCTTGGAGCTCTGATTAAGGCAGTCAACCATAAATCACTAAGGCACATGTCAATGAAGCCCTTACGATGCCATTGGGGATAGAGGAATCATATCCTCTTATTGCTTTAATCGTGAGGCTGGAGTCCATTAAAAATCCATTTAAATCTATGAACTGGTGCTGGTTTTAAACTGGTAATTTATGTCTAGTAGATACTAGTGGCATTTTTCCCCCTGTATCTGAACTGTTGCCAAGAGCTGCTCTAACTAACCACTGCTATTCATGTTCA
This sequence comes from Pachycephala philippinensis, assembly GCA_013397055.1. Lineage (NCBI taxonomy): Eukaryota > Metazoa > Chordata > Aves > Passeriformes > Pachycephala > Pachycephala philippinensis. The sequence goes on from VWZT01000741.1 coordinate 791,661, forward strand.
GGCTTATACAAAATAATCTCCTTCACTTTCTGGGGCTGTATCAGCAGGCAGCGGTAATGGGTATTGTCTGAATCAAAGCCTCTTACAGAAATGTTGCAAACCGAAATGAAAAGGATGCAATAGCACACCATCAGCACGTGGGAAGTGTTCCAAACTGGGGATTGATCAGTGGATTTTCTGCCATCATCTTTCAAACTGCATTTTGGAAGGGCTCAGAACAAGCTCAGTGGAAGGTACCCGGTACCCAACATCCAGGATGAGCTGTGCAATAATAATTAAACAGCTGCTTTTAGCAAACAAGGGTACATTCAGTCTAGTTGATTACTTTGTTGATTTTGGAGTCTGAGTATTTCAGAGGCTCTCTGTCTTGTACTCATCTGATTTGCAAAACAGGGTGTTCTGCAGGGGAAGAACTCACACACACAGTATGAACTCTTCCCCTCCAGTGTTGCTCCCTGGTGACCTTTCAAGATAAGCAGGAATTCTCCCACTTCCAACTGACCAAAATCAGATTCTACTGGAGGAGTCCAGCTGAAACAGTGCAGGATCCATGTGTATTGAGCTGTTAATACAACAAGAAACACTGCAGATCAAAAGCAGCAGCAATGGCACAGCTGGCACCTACATTATTGTGTGTACAACTTTACAACGTAGAAGCAAAGAATACTTGGGCAGGGGTATCCTGAGGCTGGGATGGTTCTGGCAGCATTTGGACAGGGTCATGACCCATTTAAAATAATCTAACTTCTCTCCTCTACGCTGTTAAAAACCACTAACTGTTCTATGGCAGTTCCCATTTTGGTTTTCTTGCAGAAATGAACTTTGGATCACAGAGGTCAGTGTTTTCTCATTTACTCAGGGTATTAAATTTTTTTTGGAATTAAAACAAAGCAATGCAAGATTTTTTGTTCCCATTTTCCACTCTTAGAGGACGTTCCCCAGCCCTGAGGAGTGTGGATAGTTCAGGTATCAGTCAGCACAGGGATTTTTCAGCCCCCCATCCCAGGTCACTGCACTTCCCTTGCCTTCAGCTGGGGTCCACTGCCCATCTCCCTGTGGTTCAAGCCTCTGAGGTGCCAGCAAAGCACAGATGTCCCCCCAGGCAGTGCCACAGGGGCACGGGGGGCAGAGGGGATGTGACATGTGAACAGGGCATCTGTCCCCAGCTCTTGTCCATCTGTTACAGCTCTTAGCAGGTGAGCACCTACTCCAGGAGCACTGCAAGAGCAGGAAGGAACTGGCACCTGAAGGTGATGAGATCAGCAGAATGTTGGATGTAAGTGTGTGGATCGCAGTTGGAGATCCACAAAGGGATGCAGGAGCAAATGTTGGAGGCTGTGGCAAGGGATTTGTGCTCTGCATGTGGAAATGGTCATCAGGGTGCAACTGGGACTGGCCTGATCAGCCAAAGGCAGGCAAAAAGTAGCCGAAAGAAAATAGGCAAAGGGTCAAATATTTCTAAGCCAAAGTGCTGGTCTTTATTTTTTTAAAATGAAATCAATTAATTTCTTCTGGAACTCTACCAAACTATTCACTCTTATTTCTGGTTGCAGCAGCCACAGAGGTAACCAGAAATCTCTGGGTAGTGCAGGTGTTTGCTAGCAAGAGCAGCTGTTACTGTTAGAAAAAACCCAAAAGGTTCCCTTCAGTTTCAGCTTCATAACCCAGATGACAAGTTCTGAAATGAATTAAAAAAGAAAAAAAATCTCCAACAGACGCTGCATGAAAACCTGGCTCCTTGCTTGGCTTTGCTTGCAGCTGGTTTGCTCCTTCTGGGGCTTGGCATGGGATAGCTGTTGTGGGAGCTGTGTTCACCCTTCTGCATGTCCTGTTTTTGACTCACCTTCCATTTAAAAGCCAGTTTCTTTTTTTCTTCATTTTTTTGCTCATTAGTGCAAAAGAAGTAACTGTGCAGCTGCCTCAGCCAGACAAAGACCAGCTTCCTTAGGCAGGTCGAAGGTGTTTGTTTGGTGCTGGGAGCTCACTTGGGACAGAGAGTAAACAACAAAAGTGATTTGTTCTCCTCAAAAAACATCTTTATTATAACAATTTTCTCACACGAAAATTCTCCTTTGAAGCGACACGGCATCGACTGGGCTCAGAGGCATCCACATAATGCCTCAAAAGGCAGAGTTATACTTATGTCAGCAGCATTAGGGAAAGTTAAACTTGTGGATATAGGCAATCCAAACTAAGCCAGGAAGCTTCTGTTTGATTCAGACAGCTTAGAGCTGGCTACCACTGAAGGTTGCATTGAGAGCTGCAGAACCATTTCCTTTTGATTCTTCATGTACAAAGTCCTGCAGTAGTTCAGAAGAGAGGAGCCGGGTTTTGTGCATAGGACTGAGTGGAGAGAGCCAGGAGTGGAGAGAGAAGAATTTGGAAATTATTCAGTGCAAGTTATGATTTGTTCTTGCTGCTTTTCTTTCCAGCACCAGAAATCGATGCTGATGTCATTCCCTTGTTAGTTGCTTAGTTTAGTGAGAATAAAGGAGGGCTAAATTGGGACCCTGCAAAATGCAACACCCAGATGGCTGAAAAGGCAAGTGAACAAGGTGCTGGAATGAGAGGCTTTTGTCTTGGGTTTGAAAAAAGAAATAAAAATAATCAAGCAGCATACAAGTAATACACATGACCACAAACGGAAGGGAGGTTCATTTAGAGCCTGAATTTTGCATTCCTTCATGTCAAATCAGGCAGTTCTGCTGTACTCGTGGGTTAAAAACAGAAACAAAACCAACAGCAAAGCAAGGCAGAGAGAATCAGACCAAACCCCAGCCTCTTTGGCAGTATTTTGGTACTCAGGGCTGGTAAAGTGCATTTCCCAGACTCTTTGCTGTCAAGGGCATCCATCCTTGGGGTGATCCTGTGTAATGTCCTCCCAGGCAGGTGCTCAAGGACCATTCTGAGTTTATTTCTATCCCAGATCCTGGATATTTCATTGAATACATTCCAACCCCTTGACATCACAAGGTTATCACTGCAGAATGACAGCAGCCTTGGCCTGTGAACTGGGATCTTCCTGCTCATGTCACAGCAGAGGCCAGAGCAGCACCTACAAATTGGAGGGCCACTAATCTCATAATTATCAGGCAATTACACAGCCCCATAAGCCAGGTATGGCTGCTTTAGAAATGCCCCAGGAGGAAATGGAGAGGGAATTGTTCTAACATAAGGCAATTTATCAGTTGCTAACACCGGTGAGATTTTGTCAAAAGATTCCCTCAGGGTTCCCTGTGACAACGTCATGGATTTATGATTGGTGATGAACATCTCTCTGAGCAGTGCAAAACAACACAAAGGATTACAGGCTCCTGGGCGTTTTCTGATCTGGGATCCAGGTGAAACAATTTCCACCATAGTGGATATCTGGTGACAGAAGGCAAAACCTTTGCTGGTGGTCTGTGTGATTGGTAAAGTATAATATTGCTCTCTCAGATTGTTTCACACGTGAGCTAGAGACAGAGTTGGTAGCCAAAGAACTCAGAAGAAATTTGCTTAGTTTGCCTTAAAAGATACTTTTTTTTGACTGATTTTTCTCCATTTTTCCAGCAGCACTGGTTATATCAGACATAGCAGCATAACACATAGGCGCTAAAATTAACAATGCTGTGTTGTAAAATCCTCTTTTTAAAAATGGTGACTGGTGGGAATGGCTCATGAATAAAACTGGAAAAAGAAGGAGCGAGGCACCATGGAAATGTTGGCAGAACTGTGCTTTCAAAATCTAAAATGTGAAAATTCGTTGACAAGCAAAATAGATTGCTTTAGGTGGGGCAGGGATCACGTAAAGATGATGTGGTTCTTGAGAAAAGAGCAAGATCCGAGGTACTACGAGTGCTCTCAGCCTGGGTTAACATGAAGGGGTGGGTTTTGGGTTTTTTGATGGTTTTGGCCAGGGGTTACACTGCAGGACAGGGAAGGAGGAGGCCCCCAGGCTCATCCTGCCTCTGCTCTGGGAAGAAACTTGCCTTTCCTTGGAAGGGATCGTGGCAATGAGGGCAAGGAAGGAGAGTGGTGCTCTCTGGTGCTCACCTGTGCTGGGAGAGCAGGGTCACTGCCCACTCTGTAACTGTGGTGATCTTCCTTGCCCTCTGCACAATTTCATTCCTCTTTTTCTCACCACTTGGGAAAAGAGTTTCTTTGTTGGGTTTGTCTTTGCGTGCGCCGGAGTAGCTGAGCTGATTGGATATGACAGAATAGCTACAATTGCAGAAAAACCAGGAAGAATGGCACATTTTTTTCAGGATAGTCTGTCCTGTTCTATGATTTATTTGGCATGTTGAAGTATTAATGCTTCATGTGCTGCAGGAACTGACTTTTTGATATAAAGGTTTTGCTAGGAAAAGCATTATAGGGTATAGGGTACCAGCAGGGATTCGGAAAAGAAGTGGAGAAATTGTCTTTTTAACAAAAACTAGTAAATTCCATCAGTGGAACCTAAACACCAGCTGGGCTGACAGAGTGAAGGGCAGAATTAGTTTCCAGATACCATCTGATGGTGATGGAAACATTGAGGGTGTGACATTCATTTGTGTCCTGAGCAGTCACCTTGTGGAAGAACACGAGCTCATCCAAGCCAGGGTTGGATTTGAATGGTTGGAACCATTTCCCAGCAGTTTTCTCAGTACCAGGCACATGACATCTCACATACTTTTGGCGAGGGTGGATTTTTCCAGCCTTTCAGAGTGTATTACCTTCAGGAGGTCAAAAGACTTTGATCTCTGTGTGCAAACAAGCAAAGGAAAAAGGGTAGGGGAAATTAATACAGCCAAGTGTTTCTAAGCCTTTGGTTGTTGATCAGACTTTTCTTGTATTTGTATTTAAACTTCACAATGAGTGAAGCTAATTAGGCTTGGTTAAGCTGATAACACCACTGCAAGGACCCAAAAGCCGAGCCCTCCTTGTCTCTGTCAAAGAAAATCAATATTTTCATTCTTCCATAACCTCATTGCTCGGTTAAGCAACACCAAGCCTGCATTATGCTGGAACTTATGCACATAATTAGAGCTTTGGGAATTTGGAGGTATTTTATCTGTAATTAAAATGAAAGTGTTCAGGAGTAGGGATTTACTTTCTGTGTTTTTTTGCATTCTTAATTAAAAAAAAAAAAAAAAAACCAAAAAAAAACCAAAACCAAACTAAAACAACCCCAAAAACGTAAGTAAAAAAAATTGACTCCAGATCTTGAAAGACTCCCCTGGGAGCTGTCCCTGCCCCACATCAGTCTGGCCCTCGTGCCTTCATTTCTGACCTTCCTTTGCATGGAAGGCCACAAAAATGCTTCAGTTTTACTGGCAAAAAGGAGGCACCAAAAGGGAAAGATTCTTTCCAGGATAGTTTCCAGTAAATACCTCACTCACAATCAGGACCATATCTCCTGGAGAAGAGAAGGGAAATATCCCCTTTTAGAAGGGAATTATAAGATGCATTGTGCACATTTAACTGTGTTTAATTGCTGGCCCGCTTGAGCAAAGTGCTTTTTGGGGGTAGCAGCTCTGTGATGTTCTCTGATGTGTGATAGGTTAAGGGAAGGTTGGAAAGGTGTTTTTCTCATACAGTGCAGCATCTCCCACTGTCTTTTGGGACAGCAACTGGCTGAGGCTTTTTACGGCTTTGGCAGCAATAGAAATTCTGTCCTGGTTTTGGGTAGTTCCTATGGAAGATGGCAAAATACCTGGACAGACAGCCCTCTACCATCCCTGCCTTTCCTTGCAGCAGCAGGTAAGAGAGGTCAGAGCAGCACAGAACCACACCTGGAGCTGTGTTTTTGGTAAAAATACTGGCAAGAGGTAGAACTAAGCAATTTGGCTTGTCCAAATTAAAATATTTCTAGTGCTCTTCAGAACTATGCACAATCTCCAGTAATGTTTGCATTGCAAACCCAAATCTCTTGATTTTTAGTAAAAGCAGTGTTGTCCCAATATTGCTAGAATATTGACAGTGAAAAAAAAATTTGGAGAAACAGTAAGAAAACGTGGTGTAACTTAACAGCTTTTACTACAAGTGTGCATAGTGCAGAGACCGGAATAATGAAAATATTCCCCAGTTTAAGCAGCCTCCTTCTCTGCTGCAAGTGTGAGCCAACAACTCAGGGAGAATTGTAGGGAGCTGCATCCTTGGAAGGAAAGTACCAAAGACAAAGCTCCCATCAACAGCAGCAGTAGGTAGAAGTATTCCCAAGTGCTCTTGAACAAAGGACTTTTTAGGGAAAACTTCAAGCGAAGAGGGTTTACATCTTATCTATATTCATCCTTGGTTCCGTTTGCTTGCAGTGTTCTCTGTCTTACAAAGGAGATCAGCTTTTGTGGGGACAGCTGGGACTGGGATGGCTCATTTTCAAGTCTCAAATGTCAATGACTAATGCTGATTTACATGCAGATTGCCTCTCGGCTTTATTTTATTTGGTTATTTATTTATTTCTCAGAAATTCTGTCATTTGCCTCTGAGGAAGAAATCAATGAGAGGGCAATAAGGATGTGATCTTATTGCCGATTCAGGAAAAAAAATAAAAATACAGAAATAAAAAAGGAGGATGAGAGAAGCATTTCAGCAAATGTAGAACTGCTGGGAGTGTTTCCATTCAGGTGTTTGCCAGATGCCAGTCTGTGTGGGAAGAACGAGTGTTGCTCTAGATCCAGAGCTGCTGTTGAGCCCAGGCTCTGTGTTTAGTCTCTGCTGTTTGAGTTAGCCTTTGAGTTCCTTACTGGCAGTATGAAACAAATCCCATACCATTAGCTCTGTTTTCTGACAGCCAAAAATGTGAAGTCCTGCAGCTCTCACCATCTGGCTATGAGCAGGAAAGGTGTGCTCTTTTTTTCAGTTGAAATCTCTTCTTTCCAGGGTGTCCCAAATTACAGCTCCATGCCTTATTGACAAAATTAATCTCTCGTAGCCTGCACATCCCTTGGATTCAGTGCTGCAATTTGGTTTTTTATTCTCCTCTTCTCTCCAGTCTGTCCCCATCACCTGCTCTCTGGTGCTGCATGCTCTGAGGGGGGAGGAATCAGCTCTGCTCTGTATCTTTGCAGTGACTTTGCAATCCTGACTTCCACCCTGAAAAATGTTTATTGCTGGTGATTATTTATAATCAGAAAGAAATGGACCTAATATTTTTACAGATTTCTCGTTGAAACTTGGCATGTTAGCATTTGGGAAGATTCAGACCTGGTAGGGGAGAGAAAGCTGGAGGCACAGCCATTGGAACTGAAACATCACGCACCACCAGATTTATTTTGCTTGGTAGCTTCCAAAATCCAATTGCAACGTCATCAGTCCATGTTCACATTTAACTTCCACTGATTTCAATGAGAATTTGGTCCCCAAACTGTTCAGAAGTGGCAAACTGAGGGCCAGAAGTGAATGGGTTTGCATGAATGAGGCAGTAGGTTTGATGTTGGGAGAACTGGGCTCAGTTTTGGGCGTGCTGACCCAGCTCCAGCTTTGGATCCAGCTGCACCTCAGCCATGGAGGATGAGCAGACACATCTGCCTTAGGACAAGCTTTAGGACAAGCTCTGGGACAAACCTTAGGTCCAGCTTGCTGAGCTCAGCCCTGGGAGAGCGTGTGCCCCTGTGGAAGGGTGCTGAGAACAAATAGGCACACTTGAAGTGAAATAAAAAACCCAGCATAAAAAACCTGGGCATAAAAAGCCTGGTTAGGCTGGGGTAAACGCTTATCTCTCAGGATTTATTGTAGTCACTTATTCCATGCACAGCCCTCATGAGGACTCAGGAGATTTATAAATAAGGAGTTGGGACTAGCAGATAAAGCCACTATGACACAGCCCAGCTCTTGGGGATTTATAGCTAAACTGCATCGATTTTTATTCCTTTTATTTTTTTCAATTTGAGTGTCTAAGGACATGAGAAATGATCACAAATTGATGGTGACCCTGAAGATCACTTTCTAATTGTGATGAAAATATCTTATTAAAGATTTATGTGGAGCAAGGAACCAGGTGACAACTATTTCTGGTGCTGAGTGAATGTGCTTCAGAATAAGTAAACATTACTGATGGGATGAATGTTCTTTCTTGAGAATTTTTAATGATTAGAGAATTTTCTTAATTATAGTCAGATATCTAACCACTAATTACTCTGCTAAAGTGTGTTCTGGTAGCAGGAGAAATGCAAAACAAATTTACTTACCTATTAAAATCTTTATGTGTCTATTACTGCCACCAGTCTGTGGCTCCTCAGAAATATAGACTCTTATTGATGGGATCCCAGATGCTAACTAGAATTTAATTTAGTTAAATGGTTTGTAATACAGCTTGTATTTCTCCATGGATATACACCAACAGAACAAGATAAAACCGTTACCAATTACTCAGGCTTTATTTTTTTTTTTAACCCACTTGCACTCTTCCTTCTTGAATTGTAAATATAAAATATTTACAACGATTTATGTAAAATAATACTCTTTTTTTGAGTCAGAAAATCTGCTGCCTGTGCTATAAAGTTGCTTTCAAGGCTGTCATTCCAGTTGCAACTGTCCAGCAGTTTATAAGGCACTACATCTGGCTCTACTTATCTTTTTAGTAGATTACACTAAAGTGAATCCTTAAGGCTAAACCCTCTAATTTACTAAAACACATGCACATAAAATTACAGCTGTCTCACCAAGACTTTCATTGATTTGAACAGAACTGGGATTCATTTAAATGGTTCTAAAACTTAGATAAGCAAACTTCTTTCAAATCCCTAGGAAAAAAAAAACAAAAAACACAAATAAAGTACCAAAACACCCCCAACCTGCCAAACAGCCCTAATTACTGGTTTATTGATTGGCTCATCAGTGCTTTATTCTTTATCTCCCTGTCTGTGACACGATCTCTCCCAGATCCCTTGGCTCCAGTGGCAGCTAGGTGTGCTTCCCCCCCTGAGGGACCACCTTGGCAGGAAATTGGGTGTTTCCTATAGTTAAAGCACAGTTCTGGTGTTAAAAGTAACTATTTATACATTGTGAAATGTATAAATACATTTCTGAACTTTAGCAGTCTAAAAATTAAACATTTTACTTGAGCTGAAGGCAGGGCAATCACTGACTGTAAAGTATAAAGGGATCATAGGTGGAGACCTTAAGACATATTAAAAAGTTTTTATGAATCTAAAGTTTAGGTAGGAGGTTGCTTGCTCCCTGGCAGTTTTTCTGCTATTAAAGGACCCCACTCTGACTGTCTGCACATGGTTTGGAGTATTTTCCATGAAAAGTAGATGGGAATATCTTGCAGGAGATGTAGGAGGACCTCCTCTGGGGGCTGGTGTACATCTACTCAGCCCCACGTGTCCGTGGAAGTGCCCACAGTTTTACACCAGATGTGGAACCCCCTCAGCATCCCAGATCATGACTCACAGAGGCACGGGGCTCCAGAGGAAACATGGAAAACACTCTGTAAAACACAGAGAAAAAGGGAAGTGAGTTTTCTCTGAAGGCTCACTCAGAGGTTGTTCAATCACCTTCCCAGGAATGAGTGCCCCCGTTTTGCACTGCAATTCTCATCACCCAGTTCTGTCACCCAGCTCAGAGCAGCAAAGTGTTCAGGCATTGCTGCTGCTGAATGCCGGGGAGAACACCAGAATCCAATTAAAAATCCCCTCAGCGTTATTAGAAACCAAGAACTGGCTTTAAGGAGTAGCTATAGCAGTTTGCCTGGAATCGTGCTGCATTTCCCACCGCCAGCCTTCTCCCTGCTGAAAGCCTCTGTTTGCATTTCCAAACGGTATCTGCCTGTGCAGTGAGCTGTTACAAACATGATGCAAGAATTCATGGGAAAAAAACTTTCCAGCTCTCGTGATAAACAGCCCTGGATGATCAAAATCCATAACCAACCCCTCTCTGCTCTCACTTTTCCCTTGGGAGGGTGGATATGAGAGCAGCACGTGGCAGATGTTCCTTTGCTGAATGCAGTGCTTCCCATCTCTCAGGACACTCATGTGCATGGCTGGCTGGGGCAGGACCCTGCCCGCTGCTGGTTCTTTCCTGTGTTTCCACTGAGAGCCCTGGAAAGAGGTGATTATTGCAATGAAAGTGGGTGAGAAGATGTTTTGCACTGGGTGGTTGTGGCAATGTCAGAAAGCAGAGTTTGTCCAAGGCTTCCCAGCAGGATTGTTCACTGCCCAAAGCTGGATTCTCCATCACCAGCGTGGTCAGGTGTGTTTGCCATTCCTGCCATGGAAAATGAAATCAGAGAAAAATGGAGAAATGGGAAGATGTATTGCCACTGGTTTTTCTCTCTGGGCAGGAGGGCTTTGAGGAAACAGCTGCTGGGTTTGAGACAAGTCACCTGCAGCCTTTCCTCAGCATTCCCCACTGCCTATCCACCCTTCCTTCGCCTCAGCCAGGGCCCTATCACCCTCCCAGAAGGAATTTCCTCCTAATACCCAATCTAAATCTTCCCTCCTTCAGCTTAAAGCCATTCTCTCTTGTCCTATCACCCCATGCCCTTATCAGCAGCTCCCTCCTGCTGTGTGTGGACCTGTGGGCTTCTGGCAGCAGCTCTTTGAGCAAACACTCCTGGTGTGTGCCACAGGAGCACAGATCTGGGCACACAGAGTCTCACCTGCAGCCTGGGACCTCCTCCCCTGCCCCTCCAGGGGGGAAAGCTGAACTCCCACCTGGGCAGGAGAGACCTGTCCCTTTCATGCCTCCTATTGGGAGCTCCGTTTTTCTCTCCTGTGGCTTCTGTCATTTCTCCTTTGACACAGGATGAAAGCTAAAATAGGAACCAAATGTTATTTTCAGGTGCTGTAGTCCTGCCTGGCTTCCTAAATCTTGTTGGAAATGTTCAGGGGCAGGACTGGTAATCTTGCAGTGGTACTTCAAGCCCTGCTTCAGCAAAAAGATGTTTGAGGATTTATTTAGGTACTGTGCAGTTAAGCGTGTATTTAAGTGTTTTGCTGAACCAGATAATTTTCAGCTTTAGAACGTTTAGTTTTATTATATTTTTGTAAGTAAATTTCAATAATTTCGCCTATGTCTCTTCTGGACAGCTTGAGGTGTTTTAAAATGGCCTTGAGGATTTTGGTCTAAAGTTTGCTGTCTGTATCAGAAACGTTTCAGAAAGCTGCTGAAATCACAGAGAGAAAATGGATTTAATAATTTGCTAAAGAGATGGTAACTTGTTGGCAGAAGGTGGTGCTGTTACCTGATATTGGAGCAGATAACTGACTCCCATGTCAGTGAACTTGTGCTAAACCAAGTCCCTGAGCAGCAAAGAGATTTTCCTTCCCCCTTCCCCAGCCACAGATGTGACACTGAATAGATACAGATGAGGTTTCCTGGTCTCTGAGCTACAATAATCTTCTTAATTAGAAGGCAGATGGCCTTGCCATCGTTCCTCCCAGCATAAAGTAGAATATCAGGTGAACTTTGTTCTTTAGAGAAATAAATGCAGCCACGCCGTGCTCTTCACGTGGAGTGCCTGATTTCACTGGCACAGAATTTAACAAAACTGAATTTTACATAACTGAATTTAACAGAAGCAAAAAAATGATTGATATGAGAGACAACTGAAAGATTTTAAAGTGGGGTGGTTTCTTTCTCATGAGCAGCGTGCTGTCGCACTTGATAATATCAGATAGCAGGAGAGGAAATTTGAAAATCCAAGGGGAGGTTTTGGCTGGGAAAAGCTCTTTTAAGCCCTGCCTCGTGCTCTGATAAAATGGTTGGTGCATGAGCTGCCAGGTGATGCACAGCAGAGTGCTGGGTGCATGGAGCAATTCACAGGTGCAGCACATAAATCACTCCTGGCTCTTCAGAGTGGCTTCAAGCCTCCAAAAATATCTAACATCTTTTAGAAAAGAAAGGGTGAAACATAGCAAATGATATAACAGATAACAAGTCTCATTTGTGAAGCTTCAAGATCATATTTTCAAGCTTTGCATCATAATCATAAGAGTTTGAAATGTCTTTTGTATTTAATAAAAGATGATTTCTTTCCTCACCTAATCCTATGCCTGTGGGATTTATGGCAATGGAGCAAGACAGAGGAGGAAATACAAATTGTTATTGCATGTTTTCTCATAAAAGATATTAGTTGAGGGGTTAAAAATTGTGAAAATGGAATGTTTTACCTACTTCTGGATTAGAATAGTGAGAAATTATTGTATTTTTACTCCATGTACAGTTCCTACTTTAGAAAATATTACAACATGAGAAAGGCTGTTCCTGAAATAGCTCACTGGAAACTGGTGGCAGAAGTTGCAATCTGTGTTCTAAATTATTTTGATAAATTTTCACATTCAAGCCATTTGGAAAATTTAGATATAGATCCAACCTTTTCTCCTGAAAGGAGACCAAATTTCAAACCTTTGAAAATCTCTTTGCTAATCCTTCAGTGATTTAAGATAATTTTAAATTCAAGCTTCCATAAAAGAGAAAAAGACATCACATGTGCTAGGAGACAAAATTAAACAATGAAAAAGGAAGTCCAAATCATGCAGTAAATCTTTCAGGACTCATGCTATCAGCTAATCTGAATCAGCAAGGAGAGCACTGGTGGATTAGGAAGGGTGAGAAATATTTTTGCTCCTGTGGAATAAAGCCCTTTTTAAAGGAGTCCTGAGGGACCTCCTTTTTTAAAGGAGTCCTGAGGGGCTGCATGGACTCAACGTTTCAGAGGTGAATTTGTACACGTGCCATGAGCATTTTGGGTCACATTTTCAAAATTCTGAAAGCTTGTCTTTGATCCTTTTGTTAGAAGAGCTCCATGGATGTAGAAATACCCAATAAATAGCTGGAATTTCAGGGCGTGTGTGCTGGGCTTTGAAAGTGTGGCTTTTTGGAGCCAAGGCACTCTGCCCCACCTTTGGAGAAGAGAAACACAACTGCTCAGATGCCACTTAAGATACATCTGAGCCTGAGACTGGAAGGCTCTTGCAGGGTTTTCAGACTTTGAGCATAAGGCTTCTTTTTTTATTTATTTATTTTTTTTTTCCCAATTGGATTTCACGGTTGAAACCGGGTGTAAGAATCCTGAGACTAGGGAGCAAATAGCTTTCTATGGAGATTTGAATTACATTTTACACTTGAAAAATCAGCCCAAGCAGAGAGTGAAATGGCCTGGTGTCGTGTCCCTGTTCCATCCCCTGCTGCTCCCTCCCTGGCCCCAGCAGGTCACACTGCCAAGGCACCTGGAGCTCTGGGGCAGGGGAAAGGTGCTCAATGGAAAGAAAACATTTAGAGCTGATGCTGACTCCTCCTCTGAAGGCCTCCTTTAAATCAGTTTTAAAAGCCTGTGTGAATTTTAGCTCTCCTTTGGTCAAGTGACCCAGCAGAGGTGTGGGTTTGCTCTCAGGTTTCTGTGCTGCCAGGTTCTCAGTGTGGCATCACCCAGCACCTTTCCCTGCAGCTGCAGCCTGCTCTGCTCTCAAACACCCTCACTCTGGTGGCAGTTTGGAGTTTGGGTCATGGACCATGTCCATTCTGTATGTGAACACCCAGCAGTTTTCCATGGAAACAAGTGGAGAGGATTTCAGGAGGTCTTGGATTTGCCTGCAGTGCCCAGTGCTTACATTGGAATAAATCACTCTGAACTCACTCTGGTGTCCCCCAACGTCTGCTGAGAGATGTATCTTTGTTTGGTTTCATTTTTGCTGATATTTATCCACTGCAGACATCAGCAAACTTATCTGCCAGTGTGTTTATAAGCGTTCATAGGGTTGATAGATATTTTCTATTTGTTTGTGAATTTCGATGCGTCTCTGGACAAATGGGTGACTTTACTGTTATTTTCCCTCAGAGCACAAACTCCAGTTAGGGGCCCCAGATGAAAATCTGTAAACACAGAACTCCAAAACCTCAATTCTCACTTGTCAACGGGGGAGGAAAAATATCAGCCTAATGGTGGCACAATCTAGCCCTGTAAATAACACCTACTCAGGTCCTGCTCCTGTGGAACACAGTTATATGTCAGCTATGATCATCTGTTTTCCCATTTTTTTTTGTGTGTGTGAGTTGCTGAAAAGCAAACCTTTCCCACAACTAATTGTATTTGCTAATTACCTGTGAAAAAGCAATTATCTGCAAGTGATAAAACCCTTTGGAAAGGCTCTTTTAATTGGCAAAGATGGGGAAAGATGCTCTTCTGTGGATGCTATTTTCAGAAGAATCTCCCCAAATATTGCACCTGATGTATCACATTAGACACATCAGGTTGGGTTGCATCAGCAATGTTGCATTACACCACATCACCAAGGTAATGTGCTGTGACAGACTTGCAATGCAACGTGTCAGCTGGAAAATGGGGAGAGATGTGATTTCCTCAGCAAAATGCTTCTTAAGCTTTATGGTATTTTCCCCTCCTCTGACTAAACAAGTGGCTGTTTGTGTATTGGGGTGTCTCCTAAAAGACTCATTTGCCTGTTGAAGAATTGTGGGCATTTTCTGTGTTTTCTGCCTCTCCATTGACTATCAACAGGTCTGAAAAGAAAGGTATTTTTTACTGTTTACACTTCCATACCCAGATTATAATATATTTGTTTCCCCAAACTTTCAGTAAACTGAGAAAGCACTTTTCCAGGAGGAATATTCTTGCCATTTGCATAGCTCTGTCCAGGCACTGAGCTTTTACCTTTTATGTGGAATGTGCCTCTTGAGGGGAAAGCTGAGGGGTGAGTGCTGCACGAGTGAGGTCCAGAATCCCACCCTGAGAGAGAAAATGTGGCTGCAGTTCTCTGTGCACGCTCAGAGGTGCCGTGAGAAGGGGATTTTCTAATGCCAGAGTTATTTTTGGTGCACAACTCTGCAAGGACAGCGCTGAAGTGCCTGGCTTTGCCTCCCTTCATGGCTGACCTCCTCCTCAGGGGTGCAGCAGGAAGATGCTGCAGCCTGTCATCCCTCAGGGATGCGTAGGGAAAATTTACACTGGCCAAGGTGTTTTTGCAGCCCTGAGTAAAGATGGCTTGGCTCAACAGGAGAGAGGGCAGAGCAGTGGTCACTGTGGCCACCCTGAGTGGTGTGTGCCCGGCCAACCTCACCAAACTCACACTGGCCACTGCTCTTCAGATGAGTTCCCAGTCAAATTTATTTGCTGGCAGTTGGGTGTCTTTGACAGCAGACTTGGTTATGACTCAGAACAGAGCAGAGAAGCTGGAAATAGGTGCACTTCAGGTGGAGCAGTGGAGGTAGGGGATACAGAGATGAAAATGGAGTGCAGATGGAGGAGGAAGACTCACAAATGCTAAGCTCTTTAGGAAAGGAGGAGCTATGAAATCCACATAAAGCAAAAATCAAAATATTTTTAGTGTGTTTTTATAATCTGCACTGTCAGCAATCATGTAACAGTTTGCTCCCTTTACTAGTTACTTTTTAAAAAATTGCTCTTTTTTATGAGCCACTCAGCACTGTCTGACACTGAGCATCCTCTCAGGTATACATTATGCTTCAGTGCAACACCCAAACCAATCAACAGAGAATTTCTGAGGAAGGAACTGCTATACAATAATGATGAACATATTGTCCTCAAGCTGTGGAGGTTAACAGCCCCAAATTACTTTGCTATTTGTACATATTGAAATAAGAAGGATTTATATGTTTGCTCTCATTTCAGTGGGCTCTTGTGATTCATTACGTTGGCACTTCAGAGTTCAGAACAGTCACTTGTCTCCTGCAAAGCTGCACCCTTAACTCTGTAACTGTTTGGTTGCTCATTATTGTCCCAATTCTTTCATTTTTTATTGCTGCACAAATACACTTTGGTTTCACAGTAACTTGTCTAATGCTGATTTCTGTGGCGTTCATTGTCAGAAAGATCAGGGTGCTGGTGTACTCAGAAATCAGCTGAGTAAATCTATAATAGCCTTGCTGTTTAAACAATGCCTTGGGTCATTAAAACTAAAACAAACAAACAAAAAATTTTAAGAAATGGTTTTGTACCTATGGATACCTTTCATTTTTGTTCAATAGGGTTTTTAATGAAAGGGCAACAGTCATGTAGAAAACATTTACTTACAGTTCTGTTTCCTTGCTTTAGTTTTTTAGGACAATATAGTAATTTTACAGTCTGTCCTGGGTAAGAGCATAATTGCTGAGAAATGAATAGTGATTTGAAAGTCTCTAATCTTTGCCTGCCAACCCACACTCCTGCTTGCTCCAATCAGGAATTCAGGAAAGGTGTTCAGGTGCCTAAAGATGAAAACGGGTTCACAATAGTTTCTGCTTTGTTTTTGTTGCTTGTTTGGGTGGTTTTTGGTGTGCTTTGTTGTTGTTTTCTCCCCAGAAATGAACAGTAGAGCCCTCCAGCCCTGTGCAAAGCTGCTATCTGCCCTATTGTACCCATAAATTCCTATAGAGCTGCATGCCACTGTTTCACTCAAACCCTGCCTCCGTACCCAGGCAGTGTCCAGGTGTGTGGGGCCATCCCATAGCCCCCAGGTGAGTGTTTGGGTGTAGGTACCCACCCTGGAGCCAGGCCCCCAGGCACTCCTGCTCTGCAGGAGGTGAGATGCATCCTGAAGGGTCTGTTTGGTCTCTGAACTGGGTGGGGATTCCTTTGGGACCAGCACAGAAATGGATATTTCCAGTCTGATAGCCATATTTGCTCAGGAGAACCACACTTTGCACAAAGGGTCAGCCTCGGTATTTCTGTCACTTCTTTTCATCAAAATGTTTATTTTCTGTCTGTCATAGGTATAAGCCATTCAGATCAATAGCAAACACTCTTAATCTTATCTTTTAACCAAATATTAACCCTGCTCTATTTACAAGCTGACATTAACTCATGCTAACCCTTTTTCTGCATACAGAACTCCTATTCTAAGCTTTTTCTTTACCCTTATTATTAATTCTGCCTTTTATGTCTGAACCCAGTACAGCAGCACAATTAACTGCTTTACTTAACGTGCAAGTTTATAAGTGATCTCTGTGATACCACTGACACGAAGAAAGTAAGTGGGGTTAAACTAACTCTCATTATAAGCTGCTCTTTGTACAGTCTTTGGTTGGTAGAACTGGCAGCAGACGTGTTTTGCAGAATTAAAATTAAGAGTTATGAGAACCATCACAATGTAAGGGTGAGATCAGACGAGGATGGGAGAATCCACACAAGTCTTTAATCTCCATCAAGCCAAGATATTGTTTGTGCTTTGTTCTGTAGTTTAAAACAAATCCTTGATGACGCTGTCATCATCTCATTTTGTGGTCTTCATTTCCTCCTGATTGTAAATAAGGATCAGGTTTCCCTTTAGCACGACTGGGAAGCAGAGGAGTTCAACTCTTCTCTTCACAGCGAGCCAGAGCTGCTTTTCCCACTGCAGAGTTTCAGATCTGGAGCTCCCCGGACTGAGACTGCTTTGATGGTGAGTTCATAAAGACAGAGAGTGTTCAGGGGTTGTGGCACATCAGCCAGAAGTGTTCCACGATGAGGCTGAGGGAGAAGTCTCCCCATGGCTTTGCAATCAGGGAGCAGGCTGCGGTTATGTGTTGGTGAGTGGCTGAAATAGTGAATTTCCCCTGCCCGACAAACACATCTTTGTCAAAGCTGAGCAGATAAACAGGTGAGTGAGCTAATTCTGTGCTTCACTCTGTGAAGAGCAGGAATTTAACACGATTTTAAGAGTAGTAGCAGTGGCTGAGACCGCAAGTGACTAATGCATGACTAAGGTTTCCACAGAAGCTGTGAGGTGAAGGTAATGCTCAGTTCTGCTCAGATTTATGGAGGCTGTGATCAGCAGGTATGCCAAAACGGAGCGATGAGTTTCAAAAAGCTTGAGAATAAGGCTGAATTCCAGGGCTGCAGGGCAGATACCATATCTGAGTGAGATTTGTAACAGCAACGCCAAGGACGTGACAGAAAAAAACCCACTTGAACCACCCACTCCCCTTCAGGAAGATTCCTGCTTTTGAAACTCCGTGTAAAAGGCACCCAGGCAAGTACAGAAAGCATTCAGCACATGGAATGGCTGCTGAGGAAGCTGCAAGAAATCACCTTTAAAGAAGCAAGACTGGAACTGGCAGTGAGATCTCTGGGTGGGGAAAGCAGGATGAAGAGATTAGAGGAAAATGAAAAGTTTCCACCTGGTTTGTAAATATTAATGTGAAGAACTCAGCACAGCAGTGTCTTGTGAGCACCTTCTTTAGCACCCTCTTTTCAGTAGGTTGCTGGAGATTTGCATTGCTAATGTGCTTGCACGAAAGTTCTCCCGGGCTTCCAGGGAGAAGAGGCAGATGTAATCTTTCAGGGCAAGGCAATAAGGTGCTTGAGTAATTTTACCTCTGCATCCTAAACTGTGGATGTACTGGATGTGAAGCCTTGGGGTTTCTGGATGGAAAACACCTGAACTTAGCATTCATTAGAGAGAGCTGGTTTCTAACCACTGCATCCTCGATAAGTAGCACATCAGTAGGAGGGCAAAATAACAATTGCTCTAGGCTTGGAGACGCTTTTGCATTACTGCTACTCCAATTATTTCCTTTTTTACACGTGTTCAGCAGTCTCTCGCCTCTGTAATTACCACACTGAACACTTTAGCTATTAGATACAGCTCCTAGACTTTTAACAAGCCATCATTACTTGCACTTGCTATCTCACAATTTAACAACATCTTTGAGACCAGTGTAACAGGCTCAAGGACCTGTATATGGACTCATGCACATAAAAGCTGGCTGCAGCCACAGATTTTGCTAAAAAATAGAAAAGAGGCCAAGGATAGAGCTGCAGAATGTGGAAGCTGATGCACACCACAGCCCTGGCTTGAATATTCTAGTTAAGAGTTATTTTTACTGTCTGTATTGGGCTAATTTTTCCTTTCATCGAGAAATGGTGGCTGAGGATGAGAATGGCCAAATTAGAAGGTGTGTGGAAAGCCTGAAAGCCTCTGAGGTTTTATGGGATGTCAGATGTGAGGGCAGCTGTGTATCAGCTGTCCTTAAACACCTAAGGAGAGGGGAAAGGCAGGCTGAGAAGGTTTGCCTTTAGCCAGCTTTTCCTCTGTTTGGTAATTTCTTTCCTGTGCTCTTGTGATGGTGCAGAATACTAAAAAAGAGGTAATTTTTTGTACACCCAGGCAAGCAGCAGCGTGGTGGGCCAGGTTACCTGATTAGCTGGTGGATTTTCTGTGCTAACCCCAGGTGGCCAGGCAGAGCAGGCATTTAAAACCTCATCCATCTCTTGTCTTACTGTCTTCGAATTTGCATAATTAAAAGTGAATTACTTGCTGTATTTTTAATATATGCGGTGAAAACGCAGGAAAAGCTGAAAAATTACAGCAATCCAGTAATTCATGTCATGTCCCATTCGGAATTACAGCTTTGCAGCCCCAGCTCACACACCGAGGATTTCCTGCCACCATAAAGCTGTAATTGCTGAATTAATAACAGCGGGTTTTGAAGAGTGACTGCACAGACTCTCTGACCCAGGTAATAGAAATACTCATGTTAAAGTGAATTTGATACATGTGACTTAATCTATTTCATATTAGGCTCAAGTAGTGAAAATCATTGCTTTCTTTGCCACAGGATGTTATGAGAAGCACAGAGAGGTGTTTGGCTGAAGGCAGCTGTGTTGCTGAGCCAGCGGGGACTAAAAATCAAATTTCAGGGAGAAGCCAGGCTTGTTGTCCTTCTACCAGGGAATCTGTGCCCCAAATCTGTTACTCTGCTCAGCACTTCTGGGAGGTGGAATTCTCCACCCAGCTGCAAAAGCATGGAGAACAGGATGCAAAGGTAGATGGTGAAAGGCTTCTGCTAAGGTTTCATTACTCCAAGATTTTATTATCAACTACTACAAAAACCACAACTTCCTCCTCAACTTCCAGTTTGGAAACAAATTCTGCAGTTGCTGGTCTTTGCAGAATGTGGTGTCTCCTGTCTCCCACAGCCATGGCACTCGTAAGGACCGGGATGAAGGGACTGATGTATCTCAACAGAATGAACAGAAGTTAATCAAAATGGCATGATCTGGATGAAAGGTTCCCTTTTCCCCCCCTTTTGTCGTTGTTGCTGTGGTTTGGTTTTTTTAAAGGGTTACTTAGGTGTTGGAGGAAGCTGGTGATCAATTATCTGTGAATTCCTCAGGCTGAGACCCTGATGCAGCAGTGATTTGAACCTGAGTGACTCTACATTTATTCCAGTAGGTTTTGTGATTCTTGGTCATTGCTATAATCTGATTCAAGCTGTTAGAGATCAATTGGCCCATGTCAAAAGATCTGCTTGAACCATGGGATTGATTGAGTGAACGACTACTCACATTGCAATGTTCAGCTGCAGCAAAAGATGAGATGTGTGAGCAATCAGGGACTGAACTTCTCAGCTCAGGAAAATGTCCTGTGCTGGGGATCTTTGAAATACTCTCACTGAGATTGTATAGACATCGTGGATAAAATGAACTGGCAGTTTCCAGGGCTGGCAATCTGGTTCCTTTCATAAGAAATACCATCATTAATTAAAATCTCTTTTTCTGTCTAATTATTTCAGCTCTAATTCTCTTGCAGGTTCATAAATAGTAACATTCCATTGTCCTGGAAAAAAGTTCATTTTTCTCCTTTTTGTTCTCTTTGTCACTGCCCTCAATTCTCTGCCCTCTCATGGCTTAAGGTAATTAAACTTCCAGAGTCTGGTCACCTCTCTGAAATATTTAAATATCATCAAAGGCATTTTGTGGGCAATACTCCACAAAAGTCTTGAACAAAAAGGGTGTGCTCTTACCTTCTGCAAATAGCAGGAGGTGAGGGGGCAGGATCCCAGGTAAGGGATCAGTTCCTTCCACTCTGGTTCACTGTCACCCAGACCCTGTGCTAACAAGTTACAATTCCAAGGGCAAACATTTCAAGCCTTTTGGCTTGTAGGGATTGTGAAAGGTATTTAACCTGATCTTTGTAATTGCCCCCTTGCTGTTTAACACCGATATTACAGCATTTACTGCTGGATGCTGATAATTCTCCCAGCTGAACTTTTGCATCCGGCAAATGATTTTTGCAGAATATTCCTGTGGAAGATACTTACTGAAATTTGCACGTGCATGGATGCACACATGCAGAGTAGCTTGGGCTCACAAATATTAATGGAGAGGAGAAAAATCTCCCCAAAGGCAGGTTTGTACAGCACTGTTACCCTAAATACCTGAGGGGTTTGAGAGGGAATCAGCACAAACAGTGGTGTTGAGGGAGAAGATCCTGCTTTGGGCAGCTTGAGGTTGAAGTAGGGAGGATATTTCCAGGCTGTCAGCAAGGGGATGGTTTTTATAAGTTCATTTGGAGATCTGCCTTTCCTGTGGATGTTCAGTTCACTGGCTGATGCTTTCTTGAATTTTTCTTTTTGAAGTGTCAGGTTTTGGTATAAGGAAATATCAAGCGCAGCTAAAGGTCAAAGTAAATCATGAATGAAATTCCACAAACTGATATTCAGCAAAGGACAAAAAGCGATGTCAGAGGCTAATTCCAGTTTACATAAATGCTCTCCCTAGGTCAGAGGCCATCCCCGCCCTCCAGAGGAGCCCCTGTGCTTCCCTTTTGGAGATGCAGATCTACCAGCCAAGACAAGGAGTTTAGAATGTGATTGGGATGCCCACTGGTTTCACCATTAAAGCAGAAGGTGGCACCTGAATCACTACAAGGATTTGAAAAGTTTCTCTGAATGCTTTTATTTTAAGAAAAAAAAAAATCCAACTTCTTCCTCCAAAAATGCAGAGATGCCAGTGATACCAGATATCTGTGGAGGTTTCTGTTCAGCAGCAGCTTGGCTGACACCAGAGAACAAGCAGTAGATGAAGATTGGTGTTCCAGCTGTTTTTTTGTTTGTTGGGTTACATGATGAGAGAGGACAAAATCAGGGTCTATTGCCTGTTTTAAGCCCAGAGGAGAAGTTCCATCTGTGGAACAGCTCAGAGACTGGGAGGGTCTGTCAGGCCTGCCCTCCTGACCAGCAGTTCATGCCAGTATTGAATTCCTGCTTGGTCCAGAGAGCAAAGTCTCTGTGGTTTCCCAGTCGATGCAGTTTGGGCTGTTTATGGTATATTTACAAGCAGGACTCTCAGCAGCAACATTTTAATGGCTGCGAGGCCCTGAATCAATGGTGCCTATCAAAGCAGCTGAATTCTGCTTAGAAGAAATTAGTTGTGTGAACTGCAAAGACAACAGGATTTCCAGAGCCCGTGTCCTGCATTTGTCTCTGGAGAAATGGAGAGCTCATTTGTCTGCTTACCAAGGTGCCTATTTCACAGAATTTGTAGGAGTGTTAATACCTTGGCTATGCACAGTTATACTTATTCAGAGAGGCTTTGTGATCACATAAAACTTAAGAAAGCATAAAAGGAATCGGTTTTCTTGGATATTTGCAGTGCTGTCTGTATCAGGAAGGAGTGGCAGAGCTGGAGTGAAGGAAAAATGCATGTCCACAGATCACAGGCAGAAAAGGAGGTGTTTTGAAATACTTTGATGGTAACAAGAACGTTGTCTCCTCTCCAATGTCGGGGTTTTTGAGCTCACTAGGCAGCAAAATGAAATGTTTTACGGCTTTATCAAGCGCAGCACAGCCACTGATATTGTACTTGCAATTTCATGACCTGGTAAACAGATACCTTTGTGCTTAAGGGTCTAAATGTCAGCGGTGTAGAAAACCGATGATTATTCTGCTTTGTGAAATAGGAGCTTCTTCAGGAGAAATGTATCGTACCTGAAGCAGCATCACTTGATATTTGCCCTTGTGAAGCGTGACCTGGTGACCAGTGCTCTGGGTGAGATAAGGAGTGCAGGGAGCTGGAGGGACAGCTGGGCTGGGGATACCTTTATCTCCTGCAGCACGGGCTGTACAGAATGTGCTGCCTCTTTGAATGCAGTGATTCAGCATCACACGCCAGCACTGGATTCTTGTCTTGGTCCAGTGTACCAACTTTGTGGGTCTCAATACGATTTCAGTCAAAGCCTGCCATTTTTCTATGAGAAAGACTTCTAAGAACATCTCTCTTTGTGGCTGTTGGCTCTGAAATGATGGTGTCTATCAAACCAGTTGATGAGGTTTTTGATGGCTGCATCAAACCATCTGCAAGTCCTGTAGATCTGGTGTAGCTAATTTTATAAATTAATCAGGGATAGGAGAAGGTGGCTGTGGGAGAAGGGAGCCCCTGGCTGTGGGTTTCCACAGAAATCATTTTGTTTTCAGCAGGGAATGGTGGCTTTATGCTATTCTCACAGTGTCTTATCTAATGTGTTATTGATGCCATTGCATTTGCTTTCAAACACAGTCATTAGAACATTTAATTTGCAGCAGCTGTAATTTATATTTGTAATTTTGTCTAAGATCAATAAAGGAAACTGAAGAGATTTATAGTCCTAGTTTCAACTAAGATAAATTGGAACAGACTCTATTTCCCTGAAAAGCTTTATTTAACCAGCATTTTAAAAGAACAAAATGAATTAGATGAGATATTTGCATGCAAGCGTGGGTAAATAATCCCTTGTGTCTGGAAGAAATATTGGAAAGAGGGAACATGGTCAGTGTGTTCTTCTCTGAAATACAAATAAACTCCCAGGAAATGTTACTTTAGTGTAGGATCTAATGGGAGTCAAGGAAGCATTTCCAAATGCTTCTTAGCAGCAGCAGTCGATAAATATCCTTGAGATCTGTTGTATTAATACTGCATAATAAGCCTGTAGCTGCATGTTTTAAATACTGTCAGGATCAGTCTGAGAGTGGAAAGCGAGACCCTGAAAGCACAGCTCTGCCTTCTTTTACAGCAATCCTTGAACATGGGTTGCAGAAATGTGTTAATAATTTTTGAGAAGTCTGTATTCATTTATGAAATATTCATGTTCCAAGCGCTGCCTCATGCCTGGGAAGAGGTGCTTCTCCCATGCAGCAATTAGCTGAGGGATTATGCTGAGCAGAAGAGACGTGAGCAGTGTCAGGCCAGCTCAGGGCTGCAGAAGTTTCAAGAAGAGTCTGACAGAGGGAAGGCAGAGATTCCTAATGAGCCTTTCTCCTTCTGCACAGCGGCAGGACAGGATCCTGGAGCAGTGCCCGGGAGATCTGAAGGCTGGGACTGGGGGATATCTCTGCATCTGGCCCAGGACAGGGCACAGTTCAGCAGCTGGTGGCTGTGCCCATCCCTTTTGCTCTGAAGCCTTTGAAACGTGCCCTGAGGAAGGCAGTACATTCTTCCTCCACCCTCTGTTAATTTGGTTTATGCCCATTGCAGCTGCCTGTTGCTGGTGCTGCTGTGTCAGGGCACAGGTTCCTCTGCTCTGCTGTGCAGCCAGGCTTGACATTTCTGTTGTTTTGCAGAAAGCTTCACTTCATACTCTCACGTGATCACATCATCCTGAAGGAAAAGATAATCTGTGGCATGAAGGAGAAAGTTCCACAATAAGAGCTTGGCTTCCTCCACTGGGAAGTTGGGGGTTTTTATTGTATAAGGTTTTAAATATTATGGTGTTTTGACTTGGAGTTCTGCCAAACTGCTGCTTCCTGGGTTTCATTCAAATGCCCCGAGCCCTCACTTGTCTCAGAGCCCCTGGATGTGTGGTGCTCATGGACGTGGCTCACCTTTTCCCTGTCAGCCTGGCAGGATTCGTTTCCAGCTGACACATTGTGCAGGCATTTATCCCTGAGGGGAGCAATCCAGGCTGGAAAGTGGTGAAACTAATCTGTGCTATTCTTAGAGTGCTAAAGTGGGTGAGGGTAGAAGAGGAAAAGTCCCCATTTTCTACACTTCCACTCGTCTCCTTCCATCAAGGTGGCAGAGAGAGCCAGAGAAGGACCTGCCCCATCTGTGTGTGTGTGCTGCACTTCATGAGGATTTGTCTTTAAATCCTAGCTGTAAAATCCACACTGTTCTCCTTTCTGTTCTCGTGGCTGGTTGTTTGAATTCAATTAATTTAATATGTTTTTAATAGTGCAGTGCTGCCATCTCTACAGTACCTTGTAAACAACAATTTTTGCTGCAGGCAGTCAACCAGCACCCTGTGTCTGCTCATCACAGGGGCTGAATATCACCATTATGGTCTGGGACTTAATGTGACTGATGTCTGAACTGCAACAAAGTGTTATATGGGCCATGAGATTGTAAAATGCAAAATTATTTCTATTCTTATACCTGCTATTAGTAATAGTTGTATACAAGAGGACTACTGGAGATGCCATCAAGGGATTATGGTGCCAGGGCCAGAACAGAGACAGAGAATCTGTGCAGCAAGACAGACTTTCTTCTGAGGTCCTTCTCTTGCAAGTGCATAACACAGAAGCAAATGTGTCAAGGGAGGAAGAAGCTGGGAGTCAAGGCTCAGCATCACATGGTGAATTTAATAGAAGAACCGAGTGGTAGCCTGTAATCCTGGACCACTGCTAGGCTTGCATCATTATCCTGTTCATCCAAACAAAGCTGTGGCACACCGGAGCCCCAGGCGCTTTGTTTATTGTGTGCAATCAGTTCAACTTGTCATTTCACCCACACTTTCTATTACCCGGTGTTTTCCTTAGAAGCTTCTAACAAACGATTCAGGTGAGAGATTTCTTGAAATGAATAGCTACTTGTGAGTCAGTGCATGGTATTGGATTTCACCTGCCACGGGTTTTGGAAGAGAGAAATTTAGAAGGAACAATTGATAGATTTAAATGGCTGGTGGCTTGGTCTGAGGATTTGCCAGTCCCAGGGAATGGCCCCGTACCTTTTTGGCAGCCTGCTCTGTGTTCCAGCTTGCAGGGCCGCAGCCTGCATGGAGGCAGGATGGTCTGTGTGTGCTCCTGTCACCACTAATGAGGCTGGGGGAGTGGATTACCTTCCAGAGTTTTATGGCTGTCTATCCTCAGTGTCTGTGCTCTCCTGTGTGGGAGTGCAAGGAGGGATGGCCGAGCTGAAACTGCAACAGGAGGATCTTCTGCCAGGGAGGGTTTGTTTCTACACCAGGTCCTTCTAGCAAGCTGCAGAAGAGGAGATTTTAGCCCACACTGCAGCACAGCCAAAGCCTCTGTAGTGTCTTCTCCTCTGCACTGCACCTCTGAATTTGGGGGCTGTGCGATGAGTACGACCGAGGAAAACATCCCCAAATTTAACACCTGGCTAAGATGGGCTGGTTTTTCTCCTAAGGGCTTTCACTGGTGGGTGAACACAAGGCTGACCCGAGGCTTGGAACCCACCAGTTGAACCCTCCAAAGAGCAGTGCTGGGAGTCACCTCTGCAGCCTGGAGATTGGCAGCCCCCACGCCTTCAAACACCTCTCCAGGGGCAGGGTGGGACAGGGAGAGTGGAGATCCATCTCCGTGCCTGGGGTCCCTGGGGTGAAGGAATGAGAGACAGGGGTGTTTCAGAGATATGTGCCATTAAACCAGCCTTTCAAGCTGCTACATAATAGGCAGCATTGTGAAGCTCCTCCAGGGAGAAAGCTTCTGGTGGTGGCTCTCTCTGTGCCTCCCTGCTGTGAGTCATTGTGAACTCAAGTTCAGAGGAATTGGTGCCAAGGAAAAAAGCATTGAGATAATAACCTTGAAAAATCAGAGGAGAGAAGGAGTGGGGGGCAGGAAAAATATATTCACTGAAAGGAGCAGAACTGCCCCACCCCAAAAGCATTCTGTAAATCAAAGAATCAGGCTTCCCAGTGATCTGCCTTTATCAAAGGCACCATCCTCTGAGGGTGGAGAGAGGAGTGCTTTGGGATTTAAGGTCTGTCCATAGGGTGTCACACAGCCTAAACCAGTGGTTGGTGTGCTGCCAGTTTGCAAACCAACTCATCAAGGCCATGAAAAGGTTTTTAAATCTTATGCTTGCAATTATAAGGAACAATAGTTTGTAGTGCCTCGGGAGAAACACTGTGCTGTGATTGCCTTTCTCTGAGCATGCAGGTCTCTGGTGTTAAGAACACCAACATCTATTCAGGCATGTTTTACCTTTCTGAGAGCCACAGACAAAGCCAGGTTGTGTGGGAATTTCCTGGTGTTTGCGAGCTGCTGGGCCTTCTTTTCCTGGAGATAAACAGGCATTGTGTTATTAAGAAAGAACCTTCAAGTTGCTGTTCTGATTTATATTCCCTTCTACACTGGTGCATGCATTTATTGTTTGTTAAGGGCTGACAGCCCTGGAAACCTAAGCTCTCTGTTTATCCACAGAGTGAAATTCCTCTCTCTGTGGAGGGGATGCCAAAGGCACTAATTGTCAATGATGCTGCTGCACACACACAAAAATCCTTTCTCTGTTTTCCAGCCAGAATAATTTTGCCATGTGAAGGAGAACTCCTGAAATGGAAGCTGATTTGGAGAATATGCCTGACAAAGACAATGGGGAAGCTTGGGAACCTGGAGAAGCCCAGGAGAAGGTGAGGAAAAGCAGGGTGTGCTGTCAGAGAGGAGATTGGGCCACATGATTCATCGCTCCTATCCTTACACAGTCAAAAGTGAGGGTGAGCCTATTGCTGTTATTCCAGGGACACAAAGAAAGAGGGAGAAGGAGATTTTGTAACAGTAAAAGATGCTTTTCTCACCTTGCGTGTTGATTTTAAATGTGGTCTTGACATATGAGCGTCACAACTTGCAAGAACAAGAACTCAGAGAAGGGAACAAGTGCCAGCCTATAAAGAATAAATAACGCTGAAAGGCTTTTTTATTTACTCCTTTCCTTCTGTAAAAAGAAGGTGATGCTAGGGAGAAAGACTAAATTTAACAAAAAGCTGAATTTTTTTCTCCTCTGTTGCATTTCTTTAACAAATCAGGCTGCATCTTCCATCCTTAGAAATCTGTGAAATCCCAGAGAGCAGGAAGCTCCCATTTAATCTGAGGAAAGATAGCTTTGGCCCAGTGTTTGTTTGCAAGGCATCTTCTTCAGGAACATAAAAGCAAATTTATTTTAATTATATCAATTTATGTTCATTAAAAAGTCTTCTCCATAACTAACCCTGCTATTGAATTGTTTTGTATCTCTTCCTAATTCACTCACAGAATGTTTATTCAATTTAATTGACAGTAAGGGTGAATTTATAGGACTATAATTCACACTTGTGGTGAAAGGAAAAAGCAACGTGGAACTATATTATTTGCTGCAAAAATGAAGTAGGGAGATTCATCAGAGCAAACTGTATATTCAATTTTAATAGTTTCCCTCATCAGGGTCTCTTAATAGGGTTTCTTTTGCGATTACTTTAGGGCATTTGAAACTGCTTATTGCCAGAAGTTGCCAAACAACTCTGAAATAAATCCAAATATTAGAGGAGTTTTTAAGAGCGTAACCTGTTCACTTCTTTCTTTTTTTGATACCACTTCCTCTGGAATAAAAAATACTGAATTTCCAGAAGATCTCCATTTGCTGGAGAGCCTGTCTGGGTCAGAGGTAAGGATCTGGGTCACAGGTAAGGATCTGGCTCACAGGTAAGGAAGGTGCCTCCAGCCAAGCTGTTGGTAATTCCTGCTTAGCTTTTCTAAGCATGGGTCTGTGGCAAAAAATCTTCAGATAACTTGATATCAAAACGAAAAACCCCACCTTCCTGTCTGGGGAGTGTTTGGGGCGTGAAGGGGGGCGAGGGGAGGCTGGGTGTGCCAGACCCCACATCAGATTCCTCTGAGAAACCCCAAAAGGCTGGAATCAGAGTCTCAGGGTGGGTCTGATCTTTCCAAGAGGTGAGCAACAACTGCAGCCACGTCCTGGGGGTTTGTGGGCTCCTGAGCAGGAGGGATTTCATTAAAGTACCTGGGCACATTTCTGTAAATGAAGGAACATTGGTGTCTCCTGCTGCATGTTTCCGAGGGGATTAGAGCCAGAGGTGTTGGGATCGTTATGAGTATTGCATAGAATTTTCTGGTTTGGGTGATGTGGGATGGGAGGGAAGAAGTATGCAAAATACAGATACTTGGGAACTCTAGAATGTGTAGCTGTGCTGATCTATACTGGGCTTGTCTAGGGGTAATATGCAAGCCATAAACTTCTTGCCACAATAACCTTAAAACTATAAAGTCACACAGCTGAATGAAGTTCTTTAATACATTAGCATACAAAAAACTCTGATTTTAGACCAACCTTATTCAACTGTCTGTCTTCAAACAGTTAGATTTATGGTCCCTCCATTGACATCTGTTTTAAAGTATAGCTTAATGAAATAAAATTAAATTTTATCTAGTGAAAGAAAGTAAGGAACTTTTCCCCTCTGTTTTCCTTTTAGTGAAGAGGATAGCACCAACTTCCTGTTGTGATTGTGACCCATGACTTGAAATGATATTTCTTGGCACCCTTTTTCCTGCTGCTGCTTTTCTCCTAAGCATCAATATTAGATGCTCAAGAAGAAAACCATTTCAACAACCCAAAGTTTTCTAGAATCGGGAAAAGATGTGGGATCTGAGCACACGACCTGTGCTCATGGCAAAGCAGTCTGGGTTTAAGGTCTGGGGTTTTAAGAAATTGCTGTGTTTCCAGCTGGGTATGGTACCTTTGAAATGACAAGATTTTTTTTCTTGTGGTATAATAAATAAAGGTAATACGGAGCTAAGAATTAATAAGTGGAGTTTATTTGTCCAGGCAATCACCCTTCAGTATAAAAATCAAAGGCACTGATGAACTGTGGCCTCGCTGTGTGAAGATTTTACAATATCATGATTACTATCAGATCTCAATAACCTCCAGTAATGTGTAAGTAGCATCAACAATTGCTATCACACAATTTCATTGGGCTTTCAGATAAGTATCTAGAAGGAGAACCAGGTTTTAGAGGTATAAAGAATGCAATTACCATTTTAATATCTCTGCACAGGGAACAGGAAGATTAATTTTTGTAGGTCTATTTTTGTGATTTTTTTCACAGGTTGGGAGAGATATGTATAAAGCTGGCAACAATACACTAGAAATAAATTAAGTGCTGCTGATAGCTAATTAAAGCAGCACAACTAGATAGCAGAATTACTGGAAAAATCAAAATCTCTAGTACCTTAAAATCATGCTGTACTTGTGATTGGGTTTTCAAGAAGAAAGAGGAGAAATTTTGATATTGTTGGCTCTTGTTTCTTAATGAATTCTAAACCAACATTTTCAAAGCAAGGCCTTGTCTCAGAAGTCCAGAGAACAGGAGAAAAAAAAAAAGTCTTTCTTCTCCTTTAGGCTATATTTATTGTTATAACACTGTATTTATGGTTACCTGTCAATTCCTGTGTTGTAATATGTGAATATAGTGTATTTCATAGCTTAATTTTGGGCTCATTCACTGCTTCCTGACAAAGCCTTTAGAGCTGGTCTGACAGAAAATGAACTCAGTTTCTAAACACTGTGGATACATGACTACTTTATTGAGATCCAGTTCAAGAAAAGAGGTGTAAGCTGGCAAATCCACTAGAGAGCTGGACTTCTTCTGGGGAGAAGCAGTGGTGTTTTGGCACAGAATCAGCAGGAGATTTGCTGTAAGCTGCTGGTGACCTTCTGTTTTCCTTCACAGCTTGATCTGAGCTGAGGAGCAGCAGCTGATTTGGAGAATAAGCCTGACAAAGACAATGGGGCTTCAGCTTGGGAACCTGGAGAAGCCCAGGAGAAGGTGAGGAAAAGCAGGGTGTGCTGTCAG
Source organism: Pachycephala philippinensis (assembly GCA_013397055.1). Lineage (NCBI taxonomy): Eukaryota > Metazoa > Chordata > Aves > Passeriformes > Pachycephala > Pachycephala philippinensis. Next base: position 822,119 of record VWZT01000741.1, read on the forward strand.
ATAGGAGGTTAGGCCACATGATTCATCCCTCCCATCCTTACACAGTCAAAAGTGATGGTGAGCCCATTGCTGTTATTCCAGGGACACAAAGAAAGAGAGAGAGGGGGATTTTGTGACAGTAAAAGATGCTTTTCTCACCTTGCGTGTTGATTTTAAATGTGGTCTTGACATACGAGCATCACAACTTTCAAGAATGAGAATTCAGAGAAGAGAACAAGTGCCAGCCTATAAAGAATAAATAACGCTGAAAGGCTTTTTTATTTACTCCTTTCCTTCTGTAAAAAGAAGGTGATGCTAGGGACGATGCTGTATGGTCCCCAGCCTGCACAGTGGTGTGCAGCATCGTGTCCAGATCAAGATGGGCTTGATAACTCTGATTATTTCTTTGTCCCTGCAGCGAGCTGCCAGCGCTGGTGCTGAGATGCTGAGATGCTGTGTGGGGTGGCCAAACAACAAACGGGATTGGCAGCAGGAGAACACCCAAAAACCCCGTGCAGGGCACGTTCCACCCTCATCCCCTGGCTCTGAAGCATTAGAGATATCGAGCTTATATTTTAGGCTCGAGATAAGGTATGGAAAATCCATGACTTTGAGATCTTGCTACAAATTAATCCATTCACCAGGCAGAAGGCTTTAAAGTGGGTTCAGGCTGGAGGCATCACACGGATCTGTGTGAGGGAGAGCAGAGTCACAGCACTCCCACAGCTCCCTGCACCAGCAACGGGCAGGTGGCAGATTTTAATGGCTCATTAATGTAGCTGGGCACATTTCTGTAAATGAAGGAACATTGGTGTCTCCTGCTGCATGTTTCCGAGGGGATTAGAGCCAGAGGTGTTGAGATTGTTATGAGTATTGCATAGAATTTTCTGGTTTGGGTGATGTGGGATGGGAGGGAAGAAGTATGCAAAATACAGATACTTGGGAACTCTAGAATGTGTAGCTGTGCTGGTCTATACTGGGCTTTTCTCAGGGTAATATGAAAGCCATAAACTTCTTGCCACAGTAACCTTAAAACTATAAAGTCACACAGCTGAGTGAAGTCCTTTAACACATTGGCATACAAAAAAATCTCTGTGATTTTAAACCAGCCTTACTCAACTGTCTTCAAGGAGTTAGATTTATGATCACTCCATTGACGTCTGTTTTAAAATGTAATGTAATGAAATAAAATTAGTTTTTAGCTAGCAAAAGAAAGTAAGGAACTTTTCCCCTCTGTTTTCCTTTTAGTGAAGAGGATAGCATCTCTTCACCTAGTGAAGACGATGTTCCTGTTGTGATTATGACCCATGACTTGAAATGGTATTTCTTGCCACCCTTTTCCTGCTGCTGCTTTCCCCCTAAGCATCAATATTAGATGCTCAAGAAGAAAACCGTTTCAACAACCCGAAGTTTTCTAGACTGGGAAAAGATGTGGGTTTTTTCTCTCCCAAGTATTGCTGATGACACTTCAGAAACACGATTTATTTTAAATGCACGTATCTGAGCTTTGCAGTTTATTCCAGAGCAGGGGCACCCAGGGGTTAAGAGACACTGTGAGAGAGCCAGAGAGTCCAGAATTACCCCACACATCATTTTTGGGCAGCACCTGGGTGCTCACCCAGCCACACCTGCATCACCACGGGATCACCCAAAACCTTTGGGAGCCCAGGCCGTGCCTGGCTGCGCCAGTGAGGAGCGTGTTTGCACTCAAACCAGCAGGAAAACTGTGTGGGATGTGTTCCCCATGAAACGTCCTAACTCTGCAGAGACAGCTCTGCCTGTGGGTTGTCATCCTGCCCTGACATTTGGAAGTGTTTCAGCTCTGCAGTCTCACAGCCAATTCTCCTCTCCGCCGGCGCTGTCGACGAGCTGCTTTCTGCACAGCTCTGCTCCTCCATGAATCTTTTTGGGAGTTGGATTTTGGTGGTCAGTAACAGCTCCCTGTGGGATTGACAGCCTCTGGCTCCTTGCAGAGCCCAAATTTACCTGTGCACCGGGGTTAGGAGCTGTCCCAACCCTGCAAGTCAAGGAGGGGCTGGCCAGAACCACGGATTTTGGGTAAGTCCCTTGCCAGCCCTCCCTGTCACCTGGAAAACAGAAATAATCCCACCCTCTAGCCCTACAGAGGGCTGCTGATAAATGTCTCTTCCTTTTGGAGAGCACTTGAATTTCACTTGGTCTTGTTAATACAATTAGCTAATGTGCCTAGTCAAAGCTGATGGGTGTCCCTTGCTCTGATGGAATTACATGGGTTGGTGCTGAGACCTCTGCAGCCCACTCCAGTCACTTGCACAGATTAAAAAGAGCTGGTTTTAACTGCTTACACCACAGCCAGAGAAACAGATACTGGGTATACTCAGAAAGTCTTTATTTTTAAAAAAAATGGCGCAAGGAAAGCTACAAGTGCAAGAGAATTCTGTAGTTTCTATTTAATTTCAACAGACCTTTGAATCCCAATACCCATCACTGGTTTTGGGGTTTTTAATCATGGCAGGGATCAGCATTGTCACTGGGGATTTCCAACTAGCACATTAGAGAGACAAATTAAAAAAATTCTCTTGCCAACTGTGTTTTACTTTTTAGCTTCATAAGAGATTGTGCTTTATAGACAACTTTGACTTATTATGATACCAGAAATTTTTTTAATTAAAAGCAAAAACCAACAAAAAAAAAAAAAAAAAAAGGGACAGGGCGAAAAAAGGCTTAGAAAACTCTTTCAAAATGAAAAAATACTTTCTCTGTGACTGTTTCTGTGGGCCTGTTTCATGTCCATGTTCTCTGGAGGTCTCAGCAGAGCGTGAGGCTGGCAAGGAGGATGGGAGAGCAGCTCATGGTTCTGCCCCACCTTGCACAGAGCTGTGCTGGAACCACGTGTGAGGGAGGGAGGCTGGCCAGCTCCATCTCTGGGCTAATCAGAAGGGAGAAATCACACACATCTGAGATGAATCAGCAGGGAAGAGCAAATTTTGACAGTTCTGCCAAAGTAATTTGAATTAGACAAAGCTTTGATGACTACAAAGCTGGACTCGATATCCCGGTGGGAGCAGATTTTCTTGTTATATGTTCATTTAATAGTTTTTTTTACTCTGGGCAGAAATAAGGAAAAAATGGCTTTTTGACAGACTTATACGCTTGATTCTGAACTCCCAAGGAGTGCAGAGAACTAGCCAGGCAAAATCCTGAAGATGAAGTAGCACCAAATTGGGGCTTTTAGTCTTTGGTTACTTCTTTATTACTTAGGTGTCTGTTTGTGTGGAAAAGGTTAATTTTTGAAAAGTAATTCCAAGTCCTTACTCACGTTGCAATCTGTAATAAACACGACTTATAAAATGAGGGGCAAATCTTCAAATGATGCCAGGGATTTGCTGCATATTTGTGCATACATTTGTTGCATTGAACGTGGGGAGGTTCTGCCTCAGGTGGATGTAAGAGCAGCAATAATCTGTGAGGAAGGTCAACACAGCAGAGGCAAAGTACATTTTTAATTTACACACCTGTGTGCTCGTGGCAGGTGTTAAAACTGGCATCACCGGTTTCAGGAGGGAAAACACAAAAGACAGGGGAAGGTGTCTGGCATGATCAGCTTTAAGTCATGCACTTGAAAATGATACAAAGTGAAGTGCAGAGTTTTAATGCCGAGAATTTCATACTTCAGCAAGAACGCCCCGACCCTGCTGATGAGCTGACATTTGCGGTCAGTTATTTCCCAGAGGCACTGGCAGATTTATAATTAGGCCCTCAGTTAGCAATGCCTTCCTGCTCCTGCCTCACCCCCCTCAGACCTGCAGAGGTGAGGTTCTCAGGTGTGGGTGTGATGTTTGACTCACCCTGACCAGCAGTAACCAGAGGAGAGGAAGAGCTGGGATCAGTGTGATCCTGTTTGCTCAGCACTGAGGATTCCTGAATCATGCTTCCACATCAGCGAGCTCCTCGGGGTCATGAAGTGTTCATTAGATGAGTGGGAAGATGTGTGTTTGCAAGAAGTCTTTTGTCACCCTGGGATGAAGCAGGACCCCGCTGCCTGGGGACACAGCAGGAGCAGCCTCCCTGATTGCTACCGTGCCAAGAGCGCTCAGGGGAGCAGCCTGAACTGCTGGCCAAGAAATGTTCTCATCATTTAACATTTTCATCTAACATTTTCATTACCTCAGATATTTTCCTGAAAGCAAATGACTTGTATGGAGTGAAAGCTTCCATTCCAGTGCCACAAAGAGAACCATGCTGTGAGATCTGAAGTGCAGATTTGTTGGCACCGTGTTGCTCCTCTCCAACACAGAGAGTAAGTTGTGGCCACATAACCCAGAGGTGACCTCACCAAGGTGACTTTTCCCTCTGCTCACCCTTAAAAATGCAGATTCCTGCCAGAGTCCCATTCTCAGTATCTTCCTCAATGAAAATACGAAGTGAAGTTTTCTCCCAGATATTTCTTACTCTGCTTTAATAAGACTTTCCCCTCAGTGGGGTGTGGGAGGCCTGGGCTTTGCAATCTGCACTTGCAGAGGCTGGGCTTTATTGTCGCCATCAGAGATCAGGATCAGAAAGTGCCACCTTGGTAAAGCTCATGATAAGCAGAAAGAAGGGGAAAAAAAAAAAAAGGGAAATAGTGAATTATTTCCATGGTTTTCATACCATAATAAGTTTACAGAAATACTCAAACAAAATATGTGTTTTGTTTACTTTTTCTCAAAGCGCTTGTCGAGCTATGGCAAATTATATATAAATTATTGGAACGTTTTGTCTGCATTTGCATGCATAGATATACATACACGTTTATAAATGTGTGTATAAGTGTATGTGTGCACATGCAAGCAGATAAATAATGTATGTGCATGTTTTTGTGTGGAAATATACACACACAGAAGTATGTTCATGCATACACCCAAGAAAGTAATTTTCCGTCGCCTTTCTGTTGTTTAACAATACTGAAATGCTGGCATTCAACAATCTAAATCCTCAAACGTGTTGGAGAAACGTAGATTTTAATGGCGTTAAATGAACCATTTAGCACAGAGGGCCTCTCACCTTCAGTGGCACACTCTCAAAATGAAATCCAGTGTTCAGATACAATAATAAAAAGAAGAAAAACAATATTACCTGTTTAAAGAGAATATAAAAATCCAATTAAGTTCTGAATTTTAATTTGCTTGCAAGCATGGGTTTGTTGCTCTGTGAAAAGAATGAAAATGTAAATGACATTTCTGTGTGTTATCTACATAATCCAGAGGCTAAAATACCCTGTCATGCTTATTTTGTCTAGCGACGATAAAACTAAACAGTTTTAACTGAATTTCCTGTAAATGGGCAACTAATCAAAAACGAACATCTTTATATTCTGATCTTTCATTAATTTATGTATAAACGCTGCTCTGAAGAGATTAGCTCCTGCAAGAGAGATTGAATTGTGCCTGGCAGCTGCCAGCAGCGAGGGGCTGTGGCACTGGGAGTGCAGTGGGGGGGAGAAACTGGAGCCACCACTCCCTGCTGGGCTGTGAGCTCAGCCAGAGACTGGGGGCAGCTCTGGGTCCTGGGGACCCTCGTGGCACCAGCCACAGCCATGGAGAGCTTTGTCCCCAAGTGTCACCCCCTCTCCAGACCCCTCTCAGCCCTGGGGGGCACCAGCCACAGCCACAGAAAGCTTTGTCCCCAAGTGTCACCCCCTCTCCAGACCCCTCTCAGCCCTGGGGGGCACCAGCCACAGCCACAGAAAGCTTTGTCCCCAAGTGTCACCCCCTCTCCTGACCCCTCTCAGCCCTGGGGGGCACCAGCCACAGCCACAGAAAGCTTTGTGCCCAAGTGTCACCCTGCTCTCCCTGTCGCTGTTGTACCAGGGATGGCAAGAAACAACATAAGCCCGATCCGGGAAGGAATGGAATAATTTATTAATTTACAGGCTCGTTTATATATCTTAGTTCGCTTGAATGGCATAAGGTTATTGGTGCCCGACCATCCACCTCTTCGAATGATTGGCCAAACCCTACAACACCCGTTTCAAAACATTTCTCCAGTCAGCACCACAACAATACTGCACAGCAACTTGCACCTGCAAGATAAAGGATTGGTTTACAAAAACCTCTATTTTTCAGCCTGCATCCGTGCAAAAGCAAGGACTTTCACACGGATGCTGGCAGAAAGCTGGAAGATCTCTCAGTGACCAAGGCTTCAGCATCCACATCTCCTGATCCCTCTCGGCCCTGAGGGCTGTGGGTCACTCGTGGCCATGTGCTAAGTCACGTCTCCCAGGGGTTGGTGGCACATGTTGAGGGTGGCAGGATGGAAAGGTGCTGGCCTGGGGATGCAAGAGAGGCTCGGTGCGGCAGGAGTGAATCTGTTCCAGCCATGCCTGGGGCGATGATAGTGCAGTAAACTCTGCTTCCCATTGCAACTGAATATTCCAGCCTTTCCTTCTTCCTTTGGATTTGCTTTATTTGGACTAAACAACACAGAAAGAAAGCATCTTTGCCTGGACTGTAAGTAACCAAATCAGCAATTGCATTTGTGCCTGCATAAGGCTGTAGCCCACTAGCCTGGCCTGGCAAAGAGAATGTTCTAGGGGGGAAAAATTAACAAAATATGCCTTAATTCCACCATGGCTCTGCAGGCTGGGGTCATCCAGCCATGGCACACCCTGCATCCATGCTGATGCTCTCCAAGGAGCATTGCCTCCTCCAGAATAAATCAGCACAACTTCAGATACTGAGAATGCAGAGAAGTGAGATAGTTTGTGTTCTTTATATTGATATTTAATATACTGTTAGGAAAGGGTATTTGACAAATGGCTACTTGAGTAGTACAGAACAAACCTGTGCAAGGGGTACCTGCAGAGGAGCAGGTGCCACATCCAGGTGTAAGTCAGGTTCCTCTCAGGCAGTAACTCATTGTGTGATTTATAAAGATAATTTAAAACTGGCAAAAGGTGGAATGTCCAAACCCACGTTATTTGAACAGACTTTTGTGCCTAATGGTGGAATCAAAGATTCAAACAGAGGAGTCTGCTGGGCATTGATCAAGACTGAAAATTCGTGGTGTCTGATTTTTTAAATACCAGCCTCTGTAATGATGGGTGCCCAGTATCCAACCCTCCAGTGCTGGGAAATCTGCTCCTTCTGAAACAGTCAGAGAGGCTGTTTATAGGATCTCCAGGTCTGGATATCAGATCCAGAATAAATTATTAAATTGCTCTTGTGAGCTAAAATTGTACAGAAAAGAGGGCTGTAAAGCTGCGAGATCCAACAGGTGATAGGAAGCAGCTTTGTCTGGTTTTTCTCTTTTTTACAAGCTGTATGTACTGCTCCTGGCCTTTAATCTCACTGCAGATTCTGACACCTTTGAACTGTTCATTATTTTGCAGCTCCACGGCAGAGATGGGAACAGCATCACTTGAACCCAGATCCTTTTGTGCTTCACAAAGTTAGGCACCCACTCTGCATTTCTCCCAGGTTCAGAAAGGTGGCAACTTTTATGGCTCTTCATGTCCTGTAAAATGACGAAAAAACAGCCAGGTAAGTTTTAGATGGAAGTGAAAACTAATCTTGCCTTTATTTTTTTGCATAGAGAATTTTAAAAAGATTTATATTTTCTCTACTGCGGTCCTGGAGCATGTCTGTTGTTCAAAGTTGTGTTTGTGAAAACGAAAAGTTTTCTGCAGAGACAGAAAACACATTTAACACAACAAAGCTAACACTACATGATTTTAACCTTGTTTCATTTACATTCTCAAAGCCATCTCAGGGCCTCATTCAGTTTCTTACAGGCGATTTGTCATGCAAGAAACATCACCTCCAACATCTCTTATGAAACCACCAGGTGTTCAGCCCTTCCATGTTAACCTCCTTTATCCCTCTTCAAAGGCAGCACGTGGAAATTACCCACACGTGTTTGCAAACATACTATAAACGTGTTTTCATATTCATAAAAATAAAATTACAAAAATCTGAAAAGCTGTGATGATGCAGACAGAATTTTTCCTGGCACTTGGGTGTTTTTGTTCCTGCACACGCTCCCCAGGAGTGGTGCAAGGCAGCAAACCCCAGCAGGTGCAGTCACAAAGCTGCTTTGCAAGCACTTCTCTTGCTGCTTGTGCTCCTGGAATTTAAGAACTTGAGTGTGCCCTTATTTTAAAAGCCAAATGCTAAATTCAATCAGCAAAAGATTAAGCAGTGCCAGTGCATTCTGATACAGCTAAAAAAAAAAAAATCATCTCATGTGAGTTATTTGTGTTTGAATATTGAGTCCCAAAGGGGGGTGGGAGCTGTTTGTTGTAATTCTGTGGGGATGGGGTACGGGGTTCTGAACAGCACAGTGAAGACCAGGACTGATTACTGAGCTCCATTCCATCCAAACCAGCTCAGTTTGCCAAATCATGCAGTGAGACTTGTCCACCCAGCTACATTTTGGTCCTAGCTCAAACACTGCACAGGAACCAGCAGGTGTGGAAGGATTTCAGAAGAACCAATCTCCGTGTGCTGCCCCACGTGCTGCCTTCACCACAGACTGCAGTTCCCTCTGCACTGCTGGTGGCACAGTTGGTACAGATGGCATCTCACCCTGCTTCCTGCTCGCTCTGCAGTCCCACTGATCCTTTCCAAGAAGGAGCTCCAGCAGTTCTCTGGGATTGTGTTGGGTCTGCAGGGCCCCTGGGTGCAGCTCGCAGCTGGGGTGGGCACAGAAACGCTCAGGACTCTGCTGTGTGGCCTCAGTGGATCACAGTGGCTCTGTCTGGGCTGGGCTGTCACTCCTCCAGGAGCTTTGGAGCGTGCCACAGTTGCAGCTTTTGGCATGATCTGAGGTCCCGCCGAAGGACAGGCTTGCAGTGCATCTGCTGGAACAAAACCCAGGAGACCAACCCCAGCAAACAGCGCTGGAAATTGGGTTTCCGCTGGAAACTGGGTGGGTGAGTAGTTTTAAAAGCCACAGGGGAGCTCTGTGGTCAGAACCAGCTCATGGCACTGTGCTGGCTCTGTTCTTTTGCTGGTCCTGGCTGGCCCATTCCTTGGTGGCTCCTGGACCCACCTCTCTGCCCACGGGGACAGAGGTTTCTGTTGCCTCTGTATGTTCTTGCAGAGGCAAAGCCCTGGGGGTGAGACAGAGCTACTGCCTCCTCTGCCCTCCTCTTAGAACAGGCCTGAGCTGTCTGGGATGTCTCTGTAATAATCTGTTTTATCCTGACCTCAGACCCTCAACCCCTGCAGCTGAAGTGTGAGTTCACTGCCAAGGGAGAAGACATCAGTGTCCTGCATTTTGCTGTCGTGCTGGGCAGTAAATGCAGGGCACTTGAAAAACTGTGGGTATTCTCAGCCAGTAAAGCCTGATTTCAATCACGGATTTTCCTGATATTACACGATAAACTCTAAAGCAAATAGATAGGAACATCTGTGTTTGATCTTACAGAACCTCTCAAGTGCCTGAGACAGTTTCAGGCCCAGTGGCTGAAGTTAAGCTGAATTAAGCACTGTTGAAATGCAGAGTAGGCAGGGAACAGCTTCCCTTTTGCAACTGCCTGTACAAGGGGAAATCCTTTTCAATGTCAGAGAAATCGTTGGCTTTGAAATCTCCGTCATCTGTGTTATCTCTTTTAATCTATCCATCCATTCCTTTAGCATTGGAGTTTCAGTGTCACAGTACACCCTCCCAGTCCAGTTCAGGTGTCAAATTTTCAATATCAGTTTCTGAGTTCTGGTATTTTTTAGGTGCTTTTTTATTTTTTAATGAAGCTGGGGTTAGATTTGTGTGTACTGCAATGCATTCATTTATAGATACAAATGACCTGTCTCTAATCATGGTAATGCTTTTGGTATGAAAATATAAAGGTAGCTGTAATATTGATACAGCTGAAGAAATCTGAGGTTTTTGGTGCTCTTCAGATTTGCACCATTTCAGGACTAAGCTCTGTGAGCATCTGTTTATGTGAAGACAGAGGGTGATTACAGAAAAAGTCTTTTCCACATAAGTACATACTTTTTTATGCAACTCCAATCTATTTTCAGCTTAACTATACCATTTTACTATATAAGCACAACTTCTGGAGTTTATTTGAAGAGTCTTGTAACCACCTGATCCTAATGTACCTAAAAATGTGTTTGCAACTTTCAGCTTAACACCGTGTGCCTTCAATCCCAGCATTAACTCACCTGTCTCAGAGCTCAGCATCTCCCCAGGTGAGTGCAAGCTGACACAGTTTTATCTTTTGTGAAGAACCCTTATTTTTCCTCACCAAACAGAGACTGAGAGGCAGGCTGCCCACAGAAGTTGTGATCAGAAATGGATGTGTCAGCTGTTATCACCAAACTCGCACGGCTGTAATCATAGCTGCTTCTGTGTGCCAGAAGAAATTGGAATGTTTGCAGCTTTTCAGTGCAGCAGGAAGGAAACAATCGAGAGCGAAACACAAACATAGTCATAGGTGAAAATACAGGGGAAGAGCACAGAAGAGTGCACAGATGTGTGTGTTCATGCTCAGATAAAGAGGATGGCAAAGGGAACAAGCAGAAAATGTGTTTGTGGGTAGAAAACGTGGCTGAAGAGGTGGAATATAATGGGAGCAGAGGACAAGGTGAGTGTCTGCAGAGCAGAAGTGATGGCAGCAGCCTTTCTATTCCAGGGCTGAGCACAGGGATGTGAGGGTGAGTCCACCCCAACACTTCTGGTCTGGGCTGGGGGGAAGCTGCACATCCCCTGTGTGCTGTGCACTCATTATCGAGACAGAAAAAGCCAGGAGGAAGGTTCTGTGTAGATGGAGAAACCCTCCACAGTATTTGCAAGGTTTTGTGTAGATGGAGAAACACTCCACACTATTTGCAAAGTCTGACAGGAGCAAGCTACTCAGAAACACTGCTCTGTTCAGTGAAATTGATGCTGCAAGCAGGATGAAAGGCTCTAAATGGAGATAGAAATTGTCCAAGGAGTAATACCAGGTGTGGGGGTGATCTCTAGGGTTTGTGTCTCCCTGCCACTATCCTTTGTGCTAGTTCACTTATCCTCTTCTCTCTTTTTATTCCTGAAATTGTGCAACCTCCTGTGCATCCTCACATGCTCTGACCAAGTCCTATCCCCTCATGTGCACAGTAAGTTCCTGCATTTCTTCTGACAATGAGGGTAGTCTGAATTGTTTAGTTTTATTCCTGTTAGGGGATTTTTTTTTTTGTCTATATGCTTCTTGGGAAATCAATGCTCAAAGGAGCAACCTGTCTATCTCTGGCTTACACGCAGTTCCAGCTGAACAGCACTAGGCTTCCAGCAGAAGGATTGAAAGAACAAAGGAAAAGGTTCATTTAATTTACCTTGAGGGATAGTTCATTTTTCAAATAGAGACAATTTGAAAAACACAAAGCACTATGCCAATATCCTCAGTCACTCTCAAAAACAAAATTAAGTCTTTCTGGGTAGGAAAATAAATGTCAATGCTATGTACATTTGCATCCAGCAGCAATTCTGAAAGTAATTTCGTAGTAATTGATATGCTGCTATATTGCTTTATTATGAGCGTTGAAGCTTTAAACATTGCTGTCCAGGCCAGACTTGGCCTGACACCAAAATGGTCATTTGCCATGTGCCCTGCAGGCTGTACCCAGCAGGCTGACCAGCACTCAGCAGAAATCAGAGCTGGCACAGAGCTTAAACACTGATGGTCACTGGTGGCTGAATATTATTCAGAATATATTCAGGGCCAAAAATCCTAGCTTACACAGGGCTGCTTAATGAAACCAAGAGCTCACCTGGACGATATGAAACCATCCATCAGATTAGAAAAGAAGCTGCCCTTCAAGCAAGGGGCCGCTAAGTAGCTGATAAATGGATGTTTCTATAAGTGGGATTTCAGGATCCTAAATTTAAACCAATATCTTCTTCTTTGAGTGATGCTGATAAGTATCTTTATTACATATGAGAGTGTGAGCATAGCCTTCTGAGAAAGGTGCAGAGTGGTTTATCTGTCTGTTAGAAGGCTGTGTCTAGGTAGGCTTCATTCAGGCACACGTGATAACTGATTTTCAAACGCAGAACCCCTGTCAGCTGGGGTGTTGTGGGTTATTTCCCTTGTCTGCTCTCCCAGCACACACCCACCGATGTTGCTGGTGCTGCAGGGATGCACAGCAGGCTCTGAGTGCTCAGTGCCTGATTGTGAAATTCAATCTGTGCCCATAGCACTGCTCTGCCCACTCAGGGCTCCTGCCAGGCAATTCACCTGGTTACTCCTGCTCCTTCTGCTACCAGGGAATTTCTACCAGGGGCTAATTTCTATCAGAGATCTATCTATCTCGTTATTCTTTCCATATTCCATCAGCTGGACAGCCCAGACTCCCCACCAGTGCAGCCTCCTGCTGATGAGCTCATCATTTTATGTTAACGAGGTGGCTCCAGTGACACTCCTGCTGCAATTACAGCCTTGGCACGTTTAGGGCTGGCATGGAAACAGCCCTGGGCCACTTGCTGCAGTCTTTGCTTGAGAAAGCCCAAAGTGGAGGGCAGAGAGGGTTTTTCCTTGCAGGACACAGAAGGACACGTGTGCTTTGGGCACTGCTGGGCTCCACCTGGGCTCTGCCAAGGGCCTTTGCCAGATGCCACTCAGAGCACTTCCACTTGGCTCCTGCTCTGAACTGACCCCAGGAGGAGGGTGTTTCTCCCCGTGGGCTCCAGGTGAGGCTTTGGGAACCCTCCTGGTCATATCTGACTTCAGCAACAGGGACTTTGTAGCTAAAAAATTACATCCATGGAGCCCTGCCTGCAACCTGGGCCAGCACAAGGGTGGCCCATGGGATTTTGTCGCATTTGCAGAGGGCTCCTCACCAATTCACGCAGTTTCCCTCTGACTTAGCAGATCCTCTGCAGCAAGCAGGTGTTTCTCCGTATTTCCAGTCTGTGAACTTCAAGAAATCCTAAAATAATTTGTCATTTTATAAATAAGTTATGCAAGCTGTCACCACAAATCTGTCACCACGCCGACAGATGCAAACATGCGCAGTGCACACTGAGATCAGAATAAAGGCCTCCTAAAAGCAATTACACTTGCAGGTATTAGGCAAACACAATTATTTAAATTGCTAGTCAAAAACAGTTGATAAAATAGATAATTAAAAAAGATTGACCAAAAGCTGATTTTAAATTATTCTGTAACGTGCACATAACTGATATAATTGCTCTCTCATGACCCAGCCTCCATTAAAAGGAAATTTCACCTAGGAAAAAAAAATTACACATGCAGCACACAGTGATTAAAATAAATATTTATTCTCTTGAATATTGGAAATTATGTGAGGAACTGTATAAAAAGTAGGAACAAATTAGCCCTGAGTTGAAGGCTGTAGTGTGGTCTGTCATTTTAATAAATCACACTCAGGTGTCACTGAAATAGAACATATGACAATGCATTAGCCCACAGAAATAGTAGATGACCTAACATGTGTAGAGACATAAAAATTAAGCTGGAAAAAGACTGAATAAGATCACGGAATCTTTTAATTTGGAAAATAACCTTAAGATTATGGAGTCCAGTCACTAAGCCAGCGCTGCCAAGTAGATGCTGAGATAGTGGGGGGCTATTTTTTTTTTTAATTCAGAGTAAAGGGGTTCCTAAATGATAGTGGGGGTCCCATCCTGCCATGAGCACAGAGCTCGGGGGGCAGCAGCTGCTGTGGAGGGATTGCATTTACACTGCACTAGACAGAAAAGAGGCAAAGAGGAGCAAGAACTGAGGCACAGGCAGGTGAAAGGCCAGATTTCCAAATCTATTTAGTGCATCTTGATGAGGGAGATGGAAACCTTGGAGAGGAGTCTCAGGTGCCCTTTGTGACCTGCTGGGGTCACACAGAGATGAAAAGCAAGTGTGTAGGCCTGAGGCCAGATTGGTGTCCTCAGTGTGGGGAGGGTGGTGGCCTGGCTGAGCTGGACACGGCTGGGAGCAGCAGAAATTGCTGGAGAGGAAAGCAGCTCCTTGGCTCACTTTGCACTCAGCACCTCTCCCTGCCTCGTGTGCCACGGGAAGGGCTCACAAACACGGCTGCTTTGTGCAATGTTCTAATGAAAAAAGAAAATCTTACCCTGCCTCTGTTGTAAGATGATGCTTCTGAGTTGGCTTTTAATGTCTGGATGCCCAGCTGGAGCAAAGAAACTGTTGAGGCAGTGAAACCACAGCACTTTATACCCAGTTCTAGTGCTTTTGATCTTCATTTTGGTTGATGCTTTTGGTGCCTATGGCCAAATACAGGCATTGACAACAATACCATCAAATGAAAAATAAGTGAGTTTTGACCTGTGTCTACAATTTGCAGAAACTGTTTGAAGACATGACCAGCACCAAAGAATATTTCTTGAGGAAAATCCTGTAAGACTCTGGTTTTAATAGCATGTAGCTCTGCCAACCTCATTGCAGAAACATGAGAGCTTTCAATTTAAAATGCTCTCCTGCACACGAAGTACTTCTCCAAACCTGTCACTTCTCAGGAGGCTCCTTCTCAGGCAGTCTGCATTTTAAATTGAGCAGTTATGACAGTTTTCACTGCAAAAAGGGACAAATTAGTGAAAGCAGAATATGTGGAAACTCGGTTACGGTAACAGCTAAACAACAGTAACCAGCTCCTGGGAAATAACTGGCTTGGATTTTTGCAGTGACCATCCGCAGGAAGAAAAGAAAGTCATGTAGGACTAAAGAAGCTCACCAGCTTTGTGCCTAAAGTAATGAGTTACAAAATGGCACAAGCTGAGATCATTAATCCTGAATTTATTGACAAGTTTGAAAGCCCTGGGTAGACATTTGTTAGAAATTGAGCTGACAGTGCAGCCTGCTCCTTTGTCTATGGTATTTTGAAGCCCTCTGCAATTTTAGATATGTTTGTTTTCCCGTGATGTCTTTGAGGCAGGGTGATGTGGATCCCGTTTTTGGGGATGGGATATTGAAGCTCCCAGGCAGGTTTGTTTCTAAATGACTTGAAGCCAAATTTTCACCAGCTCACCTCCATGCCCCTTCTTCCCCCTTTGCACTCGCAGAGTGGACACAGCTAATTTCATATTGCAGGCTTTTTATATGAATTCAAGGCTCAGTCTGTGACTTACTGAGCACCACTAGAATGGAATGCTTAGGAAGGAGCTTTTTTTAACTAATCTGCTTTTAGAGTCCAATTTTCACATCTGAGTCTTATGATAGAAGATCAAAGTCCCTCATTAGAGGGCTGAATCCAATATTTAATACACTTAATGCCACTTTATATATACTCACAAGATAGTCTGGTTTCCTCATAAAACAACATCCCAGCTCCTTGTGACACTTAATGAAGGGGCAGAAGGAGTGTTTTTAAGCCCTCATTTTCCATGCTGTTACATGGTGGTGGAGCAGGATTGATTTCAGTAGTTAGACTGTCATACAAGCAGCCTGTCAAAAGCAGGATCAGTCTCCTCTGCTCTCCATGAGGGGATACAGAACTATCCTTATTAATGCATCTGTCTTTCAAAAGCTGTGCTGTGATATCCTGCACTAACATCTTTGAAACATCCTGGACTTGGGGAATGTCAAAACTTAGGATCTGAGTGCACGCTGTTGCCCTGTAAGTGGTATTGGAACTGATTAACCTATCAATCTCTATTATTCAGCTACTGGAAACAAGACACTTACTTCTCCTGGGGATTTACCTGGAGTGAGATCAAAAGGAAACTGCTTTCTCCCTTCGCTGCATAAAGGTTCAAAATTTGTTTTGACTGGTGATGTTGAAAATAAATAAATATATGGAGTGACCTGAATAACTCGAGCGATTCCCCTGTGATTGGGGCGGGAAGCGTTTGAAACATGAAAAGTTGCACCCGTGTTCAAATGAGAGAGGTCCTGGTTAATTATTTAGAGCAGCCGAAAGCTCATCAAAAATTTAACCAAGATATATTTCTCTATGATTGTGCAGGCACCACAATGTGCAGAAATGGAGGCTTTAACTCTGTTAAATGAAACCCTTGAGTTTTCACCTCCCAGCTTTCCATTGCTGGCTCGGGGCAGGGGAGGGGGAAATGCATCCTTTTCTCCCATCTCCCCTCTTCCCCAGGCTGCTGCAGAAAATTTCCTTTGGCAGCAGAGATGCACATTAGTAAGGTGGATTTAAATAGCATACCCTGGCAAATAAATAGCTTAAAGCATTGGAACTGCTGCTGGAGGGGGTGGCCTTGGCCCACAGCAGAATGGAGCTGCAGCTTTCCAAGGCTAGGACCATTCCCCCCTGTAGACAATGTCAAATACAAGCCAGGCTGCAGCAGAGCCCCATTCCTCTCCCATCTGTGGTGTGGCTGCTGGTTCTGAGCTTGGCAGAGCCTGAGGAAGGAGGGAAAGCGTGGACTGCCTTCCCAGTGCCCTGTAGAGCAGTGAGTGTCCATATTCCCTCCCCTGTAGCACTGGTGGGAATATAAATGTTCTTGGTGAAGGTGAGGAGGGGGTTTTGCAGGCTCAGAATAAGCCCCAGGGGTCCCAGAATAAGCTCCTTGGTTTCCCACCCATCCTAGTGGGATAGGTGCTGCACTGAATGGCATCTCTTTTTCTGCTCCTCTTCTTTGGACTTTGTATTTGTTTGTTTGTTTGTTTTTTGTTTCTCCCATTGACTCTCAATTCCCACGCGTGAGGAGTCAAAGCTCTGCAGCTCTGCAGCTCTCAGACTGTTTAAATTCCCTCCTGCAGCAGCTCCCCTGTGCAGAGGTGAGGAGGGAGCAGCTCTGCAGACAGGTCTGTGCCACCCCAGGGAGCAGCAGGTACCCACAGACCTCGCTCCCTGAAATAGCCAGTGCTGCAAACTGGAAGCTGTTTTTAAGCAATTTAGTCCAGATCTCGCCAATTTTGTGCACGCTGCCTCAGAGCTAGGTCTGGGCCATTGCCCTTTTCTTTGAAGTCCATTGCATTTGTGATTTTCTTTGATCATTGCTGTGGAAACGATGGAAATGTTTTTCTCACAGGTTTCTATGCACACGGGCATGAGAGGGCTGAGAACCTCAGTGAAGGTGAAATAGCTGACCTTATCTTGACTTGGTTAAGATTAAAGTAACATTAAATAGGCCAAAATTGTGTACTAAGTGCCTTGAGAGACTGATGAGGAGGGAGCAACAGAATTCTGCTTCTATCAATATACTCAATACTTTAAAGAGCTTTGCCACTAAGCTTAGAGAGTTTTGGGGATTTAAAAATGCCAGACAGTACCTTAGGATTTCTAGGGCATCTTGTTACACTGAGCTTCCAGTGATGGCTCTTGATACCTGATATCCCCAAAGGGACAAAAGGTCCCTGGAAAAGAAAGAAAGAAAAAGAAGAAGAAGAAGAAAAAAAGAATCTATTCTACTTTTCACACTATCTCTGATCAGAAAGGCCACAAAAAACAGCAAATGGGGTTTCCTGGAGAAGTCCTGGTCTTGCTCTATTCTCCCAGACTTCTGGAGCTTCCCAGAAGTGCACTGAGCCACGGGAGAGAAAGAAACAACTCTGCCCCACCTGCCTGTTCTGATTTGGTTGATTTCTTAGTCCACACATCTTTGTTATAAAAACTTATTTAGGAGAAAGGTTTCTGAGTCCTTGTGTATAGTTCCTGCAAAAGCCATTCAAAGACGAGAGGTGATCAACCAGGGGAACAGTGATGGGAATAATGTGGAAAGTGCTGGAGAAGGAAATAATGGCATTTTTTTCTTACCCTTATATCAGTCTGTGGTGGAGCAGCTCACAAACCCCACTCGTGATCATCTTCTCTGGAAAAGATGAGAAAGGAACAAAAAAGGATGGAAAGCAAGAAAATGAGGTGGGTCTGGAAGGAAGAAATGATCCATACAAGAATGAACACCAGACCCTCTGGACTTTCAAATCGTGAAAGATATTGAGAACATTAACAAGGAATAATTGTTCATCCTTTCTCACAACACGTGAAATACTTTTCACACGGAAAAGATTTTCGGTGAACAGCTAAAACAAACCCCCAAAATCAAGAGGAATATTTTGATGCTTTGCAAGTGGTAAGTAGGGAAAGAATCTGTACAAGGGTTGAATTTTCATTTGAAGTATTACTGTATATTTTGATTCCTTTGTCTCAGTTTGTGATATAATGGAGCATAACTGATATAACTTGGCTTGATGTGTCTCCTTGTTACCCACCCTGGAACAATGTCTGCAGCAACACTCGAAATTACACATTTTTACAGACATCTATTTTAAGGATCAGTAGCTTCAAACAAGCAGAGCACTTAGGCATACTTTAAAGGCTTATTTCCTGCAATCATGCACGGGTCATGGCTTAATCCTCATCAGAAAGCACACTTTGGGATCCTGATTGCAGGAGGGGGCAGTGAAGGAAGGACACAGAAAAGCAAAATTAGCAGAGTTTTCAAAAAGAGCTGAGAGATCTCGTACCCAGCCAGTAAATCTTTGATGCTAATTTAGAAGAGAGCTGATTTTTTAGAATTCTGAAGGAGGGAACCCAAGAGGCAAAACAAAGTTGATGATTCAAAGTATCTGTTAGGAGAATTAATGTCAGTGCTCAGCGCTGTGTGACCATATGTGACACAAAGGACAGGCTCTGGAAGAATCAGCTGTCCTGGCAGGGAACAGACAGTCTAATGGGAGAAGCTGCTAAATCCAGTATTTCTCACTGAATTACTGAATTCCTCTAGTGCTTTTTAATATGGTTTTTAAGGAAAAAGGCAGGTCTATGAATTATTTTCGAGTGAAAAATTATAGGGTGGCTTTGCTTGACCTTGTTCTTCTGTCAAATGAGATGGGGTGTGAAAGGATCCTGGGGTTTTACCTGAGGGAGGTGGGAATCCAACAGCTTTCTGCAGCTGATAAGAACGAGGTCTGTTGCCACTTTAAATAAGTTAAACAAGTAATTACCTGTGAATAAACTACTCAGGGAGAAAAATGCTAAATGTAATAATACATACATGTGGTTTTTACACTTTTTAACAGAAGGTTCATTAGGGTACACAGCTATATTCAAGAACTCCCCAGTCACACACATTTTCTACATATACTCTGTGCAGTCCCCACTTAATAGAATGCTCATTTAGTGGATGTTTTAAAAACTTACAACCATTCCTTCGAGGTCTGTGAATAGATAGCAGAGATCTGTTTATTTTATTCAAATACACCTAGCTGAAGTGTCAAACATCCAAATTTCTTAAGTAATTTAGGTCATGAAAACTGGCTATTTGACAGTTCAGCAAGAGGCTTTTGTATTTTAAAGTATTAGGAAAGGAATTTCCTTTTCATTCGCAAATCATTGAGATGCCAATATTTCTAGAGTATGGGATTAAGATGCTCTGTTATTCCAAATTATTATTATTATTAAGAATTCTTCCTAAACATCCTGAGAGGTGCTCATGCTTATTATTGGAAGGGCTTCCCCATCTCCTCATCCCTTTCTGTTTAAAGATTTTTTTTCAGTGGATGTGGTTTGCAGAAGCCTCCCTGTTGCTCTTGTTCGTGCTGGCAGAGTGACCTTGAACTGGTCGGGCAAAAAATGGGGGGAGCACAAATCGTGCCTTCATTTCTCCCCTTTGTACTCCAGTTATTGTCCATTATCTCCCCAGAGGCTACTCCAGAAATTAAGTTGTAGTTTTCCTCCCCCTTCACACTTTTACCTGGTGCCTGGTAATGTCCAGAGTGATGCCCAGGGGTTCCACCTGCCCTGAGCAGAGCCCTGGGTCACATTTATGGAGGGTAGCAAGCACAGGCAGCATTTTAAGGTCTATTTAATAAGCCCAGTAATTCAAAATTTGATTTCAGCTTGAGATGTTCATATGCAAGACAGGATTCAGCTTCCAGAGGGGTTCTGGCCCCTTGCACCCTGTGTTGCCCAGTTATTGAAGGTGCTACAGCCAGGTCATGTCCAGAGTAATGGCAGTGTGAGAGGAGAAACTTTTCCCAGTGTTGTAAAAATAAGGGAAGACTTTAGAAGGTATTTCAGCTATCCTGCAGGAGTGTGATAGTGACCAGCCACTGCCAATGGCCACAAAGTGGGGACAGAAAGGTCCTGGCTGTGGTGTTGTGAGAGCTTTGTGTGCATTTCTGCACATCCTGAGCCCTGAGCTGCTCTGGCTGCTCCTCCAGACTCCCCAAACTGTCCCTGATTAATTCCTGCTGCAAGGTTTTGTGTCCCACGATGCCACAACTGTGGCAGGGGTATTTCTGCTGCAAATCCTGTAGGAAATGCTTGAGATCATTTGTCTCAGAGCATCACCCTTGGATTTGCCTGCCTTAGGTTATGGCTGGGTGCTGTTTAGGTGCTGTGTTCTCTGGACTCCAGGGGTGTTGATTGGGTCCTGTCTCACTGAGCAGCTGCCAATTGTCAAGGCTGTTTACAAGCCTTTCATAAATGCAGAAAAAAATAAAAAAAGGCCAGGGTGCACATTTTATAGTGCTGGTTTGTAAATTCAAGTTTCAAATATTTTGATTTTTGAGATGGAGTTTAACCTCACTCCTGTGAAAAGCCTATTTCTCCCTACCTGTTACACTCAGGAGCACTCCTGCAGATGAAAACCAACTTTCCATCCTGCAGCCTCCCACAGACATATGCACACACATTATGGCCCATGTTTAATTGCCTTTCAAAACTGTCTTATCTTGGCACGAACTTGTCTTTGGTTTATCTCTGCTCAGGATAAATGCATACCTAATCTTATTACTGGATGCACTCAGAGCAGACAATCTCATTAATAGCCACCCTTAAGGGATTTTTATCCATGGATCAATTTCATAATTGGAACACAGCTACATAAAATATAAATACATCCCTTCAGTGGCACAGCCGTTCTCAGGCTGTTCAGTCTTGCACATATCATGAGAAAAAAAAAAAAAGGAATCCAGGAAGAAAGAATGTATTTTTAAAATGGAGATTCTTCTTGGAAGCTTGTTAGGTTTTCAGATCACACCACAGGCTTACAAGCTTGATTTGTCAGGTTCATGATTGTTAGTGGATATGTGAGTTCTATCATTTTTAGCCTGGATAGTCACTAAGAATGGTTTTCCTTATTCTTAGTGGCATTGCATTGCATTCTCTATGCTGTTTGTTGTAGCATATAGAATTCTATAATGGGAAAAACCTATCGTGTTAGCTACATATCATTTTCAAAAGCAGCAGGAGCTATACAGCTTTTAAGAATTAAATTATGTTCATTTATTCAGTGACTGCAAAATACCCTACTAAGAGTGTAATAGCTTAAAGGCTTCCTAATCAACTTTACTTCATCATTAAATAATTATGCTTTGTGTATCTGAGCTACACTTTTGTCACATCTCATATACAGGGCAGTTAGTGAATATGAGTCATTACCAGGGCTGAGTGAACCATTCATAATTAAACCTGAACCAAGCAAAACTGCCTGGTTTTGAGCTGTGTGAAGCTTCCAGCATGCCTGGGCTAATTTTCCAACAAACTTCGATTGAATTATATCCAGGCCCCAGCAAGACAAAACATATATTTACTGCACAGACCCAAACCACAGCAGGAATTATTGTTTGGTGGATTTTGCCCTCACCCCTGTCCTTCTGTCAGGATTGTTACACCTCTGATTCAAACTGATTAATTTTCTTTTTCCCTCCCATTCTGCAGGCTCACGGTGAGGATGGGCACCACTGAGGCTCCTGGAATGCAAACACCAGAAATTGGTGAGCAAGTGTTATAAAGTTTTACCTGTTTGTGGCTGCAAGTCATGCAGCTGTACACAAGGTTTTCCACAATGACACCACTGGGCATTGCGAGCCAGCTGGTCAAGGTGGGAGAGAAATTACTGCTGTAATTCAAAAAGTGAGTAGTGATATCAGTGAAAAAGATGATAATTAAAAAAAAAAATAGCAAGAAGTGTACATTCATGTGTGTGATTATCAGCAGATCCCAGATCACTCAGAAAGTCAAACGTCCTCCTCAGCTGCCCACAGTCATCTTTTGATGCTGTCAGCAGCAAATCATCCTGTCCCTGTGGTGTGGTGAGAAATGGGCTGCAGGGAAGGCAGAGACACTCGTGGATGTGTTTTGTTGTTGCAGTTTTTGCTGCTGCAGGGGTGAGGACACGCTGTGCTGTGCTGTTCTGGCTCGAGAGGCAGAGCTCTGAACCCAGATCCCAGGAGATTAAACAGCCCCATCCCAGCAGTGAGACACCCAGTTTAAATTGTGGTGACACCTCACCATCAGACTGATGTCCTCAGGGACAGGATGGAATAGCTGCTGCCTGCTGGCTGCAAATCAGATCAAAACAAGAGGCACATTTCAAATAAAATCACTACCTAAAGCACACGGGGAAGATGGAAGTGTTGGGAGGACAGCTGATTGATAGGGAGATATCTTTGGAGTGCACCATTCAATTGCATCATTTATATTTCATTAAGCATGAAATTATGTTTATAATTGTATTAGACAACTCTGTGAGAGATATTAGCTCATAAGCCCAGACTGAATTAAAACAATTATTAATTATTACTCTGTTTTTTCATATTTAATGAAATTATGCTTCTGAATTCAGAGCACTAGTGAAGGTGGCTTACTTTAATTCATAAAAATATCACTTTGACTGGCTAATGTGTAACTGAGAAAATAGGAGTGGGTGTTATTTAATACAAACACTATTTCATCCAAGGATGCACAAGGATCTATATGGAGAATGGAGATTTCCTACTCCAAAATGGACAAATTCTCAATGGCAGGGAGATTGTGCAGCCTCAATAGTGGGGTGGCCATGCAGTGTGCAGGGAAACCAGTGATGAGGGACCAAAAATACAGGAAGAGCTTGTAAAAAAATAGTAATATAAAATAAAAAAAACCCAAAACAAAAATTATGGGAAGCGGAAAACAATGTGCAGGCACAGGAGGTGTGAGGAATGAGCAGGAAGCACCACACAGGGAGGCAGAGGGCAGGCATCTCCTGGTAGCTGGAATCTGAGTGTCTGTCCAGGGACGGAATCTCAAAACCATTGTAGCACCTCCGTGCTTTGCTGTGCCTTCAGCCAGCACCATCAGACCGTGGGATGATGTGTCACATGCCAAAAGTGGCATAAATGGCCAGCTGGCAGCCAGCCCTTCTTGCTGGGATCATCCACAAACCCCTGTGTGATGGAGAGGGAGCAAAATGGGACGTTCTCCATAGTTTGGCCAGAAATCAGAGCTGAGAGGTTTTATTTCGTCTAAACTCTACCAAGGCTGTGGCTCCCTGTTACACTTTTGTGCTTCATCCGGTGATATTAATACATATGCAAAAAAATCCCTGGGATTTCAAAAGGCCATTCTCACCTGGTGCAAGAGCTGCAGGATGTTTCCTGAGGTGTTGCAGATGTGGATGACTTTTACATAAAAAAAAATACTCAAATCTTTACGCCAAAGTTGTGGCACACAAAAAGTTCTTCAGTTCACCTTCACGTATTTTTCTGTAGCTTTCCAGCTCTCACACTTATTCTGCTAATGACTGAGCATCTCAAGCACTTTAAAACAAAGCTTTCCACCTTTAGATATTTTTTCCCTCTGTGTGAGAAGGACAGATTCTTTGCTGGCATTTATCTTCCAACATGCTCTCTGGCACCCTGACCAAAAATATATTGAAACACGTTCCTTTTCATCTCGGAGCTTTGTGCGTGCCAGGCAACACAATTTTTTTTATTTAAAGGCTGATATTTTTCTTTTTTCTTTTTTTTTTTTTTTTTTTTTTTTCTCCTTTTCTTCTTTTTCCTCCTCTGCGTGCAGCTGACCACATGGTTTCATTCACCGAAAGAGGCCGATCGCAAAATTAGACAAACACTTTGACTTTGCCGCTGGCTTTCGTGGCTGCTGCACCTCCGAAGACTCCATTCACCTCTAATTACATGTCCATGGAAATCCTGCAGAGAAGGAACAGTGTAAGTCATTAGTCCTCCTAAATGAGTGTGCAGCTGAGTCGCTAACAAAGGGATTAGCGCCTGACAGGGGAAGCGTTGTGCTCAAGGAGAGGGTCAGGGGGTGACTGCCTATTACACAGGAATAATTGCCACCCAGAGCTGGGGGAAGCGGGCTCCTCGGGCTGGGTTTGCTGCAGAGAAGTGTTTTCTCTCCACCCTCACCCCTCTGCCTAATCTCCCTTTGCACAAATCAAGGAGAGGAGCTGTTATGGGCAGCGGAGCTGGGAGCTGGGGCGTGGACTGGCCGGGAGCGTGGAAATGGGTGGTGGAAATGCAAGGTGGAGTCCAAGAACCTTCCCGTTGGGCAGAGGCCTTCCACCCCTAAATAAAACCTGTACTTAGTTTTTAAAAATACTGCTTTGCTTAATCCTCCACTGCCTTAATATGGCAATGTTTTTTGTTTGTTTGTTTCGAGGTTGGGAGTTTTTTATAGACCTTTAACAAAAAGAATATAAAGACATAGTGCAAAGATATCTTCTTGCTCTACCTAACCTTTTCTTAATTAAAAGCACTTTATGATTCAGGACAATATTCACACTGCAATGAGCCCTCCATAGATTAAGCTGTCCCCAGACAACTAATATTTTACCTTTTTAAGAATATAATTCTTTTTCCTGGAGTCTAACAGATCTGTTAATTCTGTGGCTGCTAAGGAGGAACACCTGTGGAGGATTTCAAAATGCAGTAACAATTATTAGGTGCAATGGGTGGCTGAGTTAGGGGGATTGTGGTCATCACTGTTGACAACTTGTGCTTGCTGGAATCGTGCTACCCCATCAGCATAACATGGCATGGAATATCCAGTTTAGCAGCAAGAGGGATCTTGCAGTTAGGAAAGATTCTGGGCAAGACTTCCTGCTGGAATAAATGCTCATCACTCGTCATCACAGCTGCTTTGATTTAAATGCACTGAGATTCTCTCCCTTGTCTTCAAGCAGCCAAGGACAAAACAGTGGCTAAAATGATGGGGGAGCATTCAGCACGTGTTTGGAGTTGAGCAGAAAGGGGGTTTATGTTCCATTTCTGAGCAGGATGATTTTTTCTTTCGTGCTCTGCCTTGAATTGCTTGCTGAGACCACACAGAGGATTTCCAGGTGAGCAGGTGCTGGGTCTGGAGTTTGGTTGGTTGTTTTGACTTTGCCAAAAATACCTGGTGGAAAACCTTGTGGCTTATTTTGGCATAAAAGATGCCATTTTATACCAAGTTAGCTCAGTCAAAGTAATTTAACAGGACTATACATAACTGAACTTTGATGTCTTTAGCCCAATTTAAAGGCTGTGAATTTTAGTGCAGGCGTTTTAAGTTACTATTCAGCCCCAAGAAGGAAATACCTTAAAGATACGTAAGTCTGAGAAAAGACACAGTAGCACTAGGGTGATACTGTGCAATGTGAAAATGTTGTTTATATCCAAACATCACACGCACAGTTGAGCATGAATTCACATTAAATCAACTTGAGCCTCAAACATATATTTATTAGATATGGGCTGAAAGAACTATTTTTCACCCATGGAGTCCTGATATCAGAAAGGTTTTAATCCGGTGAAATAGATGACTTCTGAAAACCTGAACATGACTAATATTTCCAAAGAGTCATTGAACAAAAACCTCCGAGCACGGGGCTGATACCTGGTTGCTGTTATTGTGAATCCCTTTTGTGGCTTCATTTCTTTCTGTACCTTCAAAGGTTTGTCAGTTCTGCCATGACAAGCCCTGTAGAGGTTTGGAATGACTGAAGCTGAAGACATAAATCCCCATTTTTGCCTCCTGACACTTTAATGCTTCGCTGTGGTGCAGCAGCCGAGCAGGTGAGGTGAGGAATCACCTGCACACAGCCATCACCTCCTCAGGGCACGTGGCCACGGGCCCAGCTGAGCCACAAATACACAAATAGCAGCCCTTTCATCTATTCGTGCTGCTCATGAGCAAAGAAAGACCACAGAAAAAGTGATTATGGGAATAATAGAAAATTTTTGCATGAGTCAATGGGCATCCCACACTGTCTTCCATTCACCATGCTCCTTCCTCTTGTCTGATAAAGTGACATCTGGTTAGTATATTTGCCTGATTATTCAGTTCCCTGCATCACTGGGAGCAAAGTAATCTCTCTAATTGGTGCAAAGAATTTTTTCCAGTGTGGTTAAAACAGCAGACCCTGTGTTCAGATTCCTTCATGGCTGTTGTTGCTATCAACTTCAGAAATCATGGAAAAGGAACCTAATTTTGTGTTTATTTGTTCACAGAGTTAACAGATTTGCAGCCTCAGAAACAGTATATAGGTCTACTTATGAAGGAAATAAAATGCCTTAATTAATTTTCTGCATCGCTGAAATGGATCTTCAGTCAAATGGGGAAGGCAAATGCTGTGGATGTCAGAGAACTATCCTAGGACCAAGCCTCCAGCACTGTTTGGGAGCAAAAGGTAAAATGAGACAGAAGATGAGATGAAAATGCTAATTAGTAGAGGGTTTTGGATGAGATAGGCAAATCTCCTTGTAATCTCAAATAAATCTGAAGCTTTCTTGCTATGTTCTCATCCCATCCCAAGTTTGCTATGCATTTTGTTCCCGAAAACAGCCCTCAGTCTATTTGGATCCTTGAGGCAGTAACAGTCTGGTTGAAAAGACTATTCCTTTTCCTTATTTGTTAAAACCCTAAAGGTTATTTCCTAGAGATAAATAAGAGGGTGGTTGCTGTCTTTGCAGTGGCACAGGTTTTCTTTAATATAAACAGGCCTGATCTATTTGGTCTGGGGTGATTTTCAAAGGCCAGGCATTAATCATCTCCTCAAAGGTGTCTGTGTCTTTCAGAGCTGGGTCACAAATCCATCACTTGGCTGGAAAACCTCTTGGTAAGGAGCAGGCTCCCAAAAAAAAGACTTGGAGGCAGAACAATAATGCAAACCTGCTGGAGGTAAAACGAGAAGGACTGTGTATTTTGGGCTGTTTTCCTTTCTGCTATAAGCAGCTGTGTTGAAGCATGGAAAGAGCTGGTAAAATTGATATTTCTCAACAGACTTTATTTGTAGAGTTAGACTTCTTCCTACTCTGACTGCTTAAAATTCCCTCAGGAGGCTTTTATCCCAGTATGTCTGAACATTTTGGCAACATTTATTGGGCAGGGTGACATCCCAGTTACTGAGAGAGTTTGTGATGTCCCCTTCCCAGAAGTGGTCATCCAGAAATACATTTAGTTGGTGAGAAAGGGACAGAAAGGGCTAAAGAACCCCTGGTTCCAGGAGAGCAACAGGCATTATAAAGAAGTTTAAAAAAAAGTTCCTTTTCATAAGGATAAAACTGAAAGTGGTGAATTTGTAGAGCTTTGAAATAAAAAGACGTGATAACGGCCTTGTAATTCTCAAAAAGTCTGCAAAGAAGGTGCTTCTGAAATGCTGCCTTGGTCACCAAAGAGGCAAAAAAGGTTCCTGGCTCCACAGAGAGCAACATTTTAAATTAGAGATTTGGAAAAACTTCCTAATGAAGGATATTTAAACAGTGAACCTGGCTGCTAAGGGAAGCTGTAAAATCTAAGTTAGAAAAGACCAATTAGACTAACACCTGTCTGGAATGGGCACAGCAGGATTCTGCCTCTGTACAGTGAAAATGGACTTAAAGCCCCTATCATGCTGTGGTGCTGCTTTTTATCCTCCAGAAGCCCACTCAGGTCCTGTGATTCCATTTTTTGCTACACACACATATCTCCCTAAACTGTCTGTAAGTCCTCCAAGCTCAGCTGTGAGGGCTTTCAGTCTGTCTCACTTCTGTAGCTCTAGCCTGTCTGGGAAAAAAAAAAATAAAAATCATAAAGCTGAAGAATGTGAGATCAAAGTCTTCTCACGAAGTCATGGGATTAAAATTAATTTCATTACTGTGGGTAGAGCAGCTTTCCCTACGGAAAAAGGTGTCTTTTTGGCTCTTGTTGAGTTGGTACCTCAGCTGACCTCAGTCAGGGAAAAACTCCACCCCAAAACCATCTTTTGGAGGGGCTAGGGGTGAAGGGGGAGGATCCTGGAGGAGAGGGGATATTCCCCTGCAGTCCTCAGTGAGGTGTGCAGAGATTCTCCTGGTTTTCTATGGACACTGTGGATATATTAACTGTGAGTGGTTCCCTCCCTGGCACGCTGTGGAAGTATGGACATGTCATCCTCAGCTCTGGATTCCCCTCTGGAAACCAGGATCCTTCGTGCCACAGTCAGTGCTGCTTCCTAGGATTCTAAATTCTTGGATTTAATCTTAGCCACGAGGTGCAAGAATGATGCCCAGCACTGTAAGTCAGCAGCATCCCCCAAAAAAGTTGATAAAGCAGCTGTGTTGGCTCTAGAGCAGCTTAACTTTGGGCTTCTGAGTATGATGAATTATTGTTTAAGGAGATGTATTCATAATTCCGTTCCTTCCAAGCAGGTGGTTGATATTTTGAGATCCCTGCTGTATCAGCACTATGTATATTTGGCACAGAAACTGCATGAATATTATAAATTCTATATTTAATTGAGTCTCATAAAGAAATCCTGTAAATCATAGTCATCCCATCAAACAAACCAGGAAACCGATGTGGTGAGGTATTCAATAGCACAGCTTCTTTTTGTCCCTAAGGGATAGACAAAACTTTGTTGTTTCCCTTAGAAGAAAAAGAATGATGACAGTCAGGTATCTTTGATGTAGTTCTGTTTATCTGAAAATAACATAAAATCCTAATTCTTAGAATAGAAATCAAGTAAGATGAGAAAATACTTTTATATCCAACTCCAAGCCTCCATGAACCAGCGCTCAGCCAGAAAGGATCTGTGTTTAGGCTTTCAGCAAGACCACAAAGCCACTATTTAGTCAGGTTGTGTCCTGAGCTTTCTCGTTTCTTTACATAGTCCTTGAAATATTTCTTTGTGTTTCTCTGTCTCACAAATGGTGGCAGAAAATATCACAGCATTGTTTGCTATGCAGTGGATGGTGAAATTCCTTTGTTGACGTTTGTGGATGTTTGGTGACATTATACATGCTGGGGGGTGAGAATTAATGTTGTGTCAACTTACTGGGACTGCTAAAATACAAAAATCCTACCGTGTTCTGCTTTTCCTGAATGAGAAAGAGTCTAATAGATCTTTCCACAAGATAGGCTCTGGGGCTTTGGGAAAGGATCTAAATCACAATAAATTAAAGAGGAACAGTTAAAACAAGCATGACTCTTACCTAATAATAAGGGTAAAATACACACAGCAATGCTAGCAAAAGGAGATTTATACCCAGTTTCCTCAGGTGGGTTTGAACCTGCACAAAGATAAAACTGCTTCCATTGTTGGTGTGTTGTTTCAAGTTCTCCATGCCATTGCCTCACAATGGAGCACTATTTGCACCTGTTCTATCTGCAGCACATCTATTACATCAAATCAACAGCAGGTGAGGGAGCCTGCTACTAAATGAATGCCCTTCATTATTTAGCTGTATCTGGCAAAGTGAACAAAGGCAGCGGGGGTTGATTTTGGCACCTGACCTGCTCTGGCACCTTTTTCCTGCAGAGACCTGGGGGTGGGAGAGAAGAGTTTGCTCCAAGGAGCAGCAGACAGGCCAGTGAGCCCTCGGAATGCCCTCTGGAACTCATGCATGGCCACGTTTTCCTGACAGGCTGCTTCGAGTGCTCTCCAGAGCTATTTGATCAGCTCCTCCAAACCTCTTCACGGCGTTCTCCTCGCTGCTCTCACTGTGCCATTCATTCATCACAGGCTATTTTATCTGGGCGAGAGCTGAGCTGAGCTTGAGTCCACGCAGAGCATCTGCAAACAGACTGCAGACAGGTCCCTGGCCTCGCTTATCAGAGAGATAAGCTGGGGACTGCTCTTCTTGATAGGACAAGGTGATCCTGGGGCATCACACCCCGGGCAAGAGCGAGCCCTGGCAGGGAGCAGGGGATGTGTGCCCTCGTTTGTCACAGGGCAGGGATGAGCCCCGACTGAGATTGCTGCCAGATCTGTGCTGAAAAGCCTTCGGGATAGGAGTGGATTGCCCAGGGATGGCAGGAAGGGAGCTTGTGATAACTTTTGGACGCAGCACAGCACAGCAGTGATGCTGAGGAAAAGCCTCTCACATCCACAGCTCTTGTGCTGAGGGTGAGGGAACATCAGAGCGAAGGGTGATCCTCACTGCACCTCCCAAAACTCGTCACTGCCTCTTTTCTCATCCTCCACCACCAATGAAAGCCACAAGTTGCAGTTTTGTCTTTTCGAGGTATCTATTTTGGTCTCGTTCAGCAGCAAAGTGCACCCTCTACCCGTAAATTCTCAAAAGTTTTGGAGAGGAAAAAAGCAATTATGGAAGATCAAAAGGAAGCTGGGGAGAGAATGAACATGGGAAATGGTGCCTGCTGCTGGTT
The DNA here is from genome assembly GCA_013397055.1 of Pachycephala philippinensis. Lineage (NCBI taxonomy): Eukaryota > Metazoa > Chordata > Aves > Passeriformes > Pachycephala > Pachycephala philippinensis. The sequence goes on from VWZT01000741.1 coordinate 852,313, forward strand.
TCCAGTTTGCTCAGGGAACTAGAATGGGTAGCACAGAAATGAAGATGGTTCTATCAAGTAATAGACACGATTTACTGTATTTTCCCTCCTATCCAAAATCCACCACAAAAATTGGCCAACAGCTCCCTTTGCAGGAGCAGGAGTATTGTCAAATGTACCGAGGGGTTCACTGAAAGTAAAAATAACTCTAGAATTAAGTAACTGTGAATAAGATCCTTTGAGCAACCAGGATTTCACAAACATGGCCGAAGGAGGCCTGAAATGCATTGGAAAGTTACTGCCTTCAAATGCAATTTTCACATTTTCCTGTTACACAAAGTAAAAAATACTTTGTCTACCAGAAAAGGGCCTGAGCTTTGGTGTAATAGAAGCTGAGATGTAACTCTGCTGAAGCCATTGGTGTGAGCTAATGAGCTGTGAATATACTTTAATATGTGAAACAATACCTGGCCAAGGTTTCCTGTTGATTTCAGAGGGACTATTTGTACAGCCAGTTACTGCTCTGAACAAGTCCGTGAGCATGTGGGTTTCTGCTAAAATAAGATTACATGTCTATTAGACTATCCAGAAGCTACAACACTGCAATATATGGTATTACCATGCACTGAAGATAGCTCCTTGGGAAATTATTCAATAGAAATATGTAGGAGACCAATTTCCTCAGTAACAGCAAATCTTTCAAGCACTGCAGTTTAGGTGACGATTCAGCTCTTGGAGTAGAATCCATTTAACTTTGGATTTGGAAAGGACAGTGCTGGAAGTTAGGGAGCAGCAGATTTATGTGTCACTGGATTATAGTGGTGAGGCTATTTTGCAAATAACCTGTCCTCTGAAACTGCTGACTGTAAGATGCTTTAGGAATATTGACATTTTGCCACAAGTAAAGAGAGCTCACACTCAACTCATATCATCACACGACTTAACAACACATTTCCCTTGCATAAATGAATAAATTGTGTCCTTATAACAATTATAAAAACATTTTTGAGTTATTTTGCTGCCCTGCAGCAAGGAGAAGGGTATTGATCCAGGCCTATGTTTCATTTACAAAAAGAGATTTTCTGGGGAAAGAACAGAGGATGTGAAATACTCTAAAACATTAAGCAAATGGCTTCATCTCAAAGAAGAAACATCCTTTGAAGAAAAGTAAAATGCTCAAAGTGCCTTCAGAACAAAGAAACACAAGCACCTGGGTCTGTGAGCTGCTCTGGAGTAAACTATTTCTTACTGCAGTCATAACAGGGCTCAAGCAAGGGGAAATCTTCCTTAACAAAACAAAACAAAATCATGGGAGGTCACTGCAGGGAGTTTGATGTGGTTTATGCATGGGGAACTGAATAGAGACAGGCTGCATTTTTTTCCCTGTGAATCACAGGGCCCTCGCTGGCTTTGTGAACTGACTCAAGAATTCCAGAGTCTCTGTTCAGTCCTGCCATCCCTGCTTCCAAACCTGGGCCTGACAGGGATCTGTGATGCCAGCACAGTTTCCATACGAGTGTTTTGGTAACGTTTCCAGTGCTTTACAGCACTCACTGCTGAATTTGCCTTGTGGAAGGCAAGAGGACAGCACACAGCCAGTGCCTGTGCCCTGGGACACCGTCCCCTTGATTCTCTTTTCAGCCTTGCTCCTTCTCGTGGCCAATTCTTTTGGTACTGGATGAGAAGAACTGGCTCTAAGCAGGGACAATGCTGCTGCAGGTGCATTTAGAGAAGGAAAAGGTTGAGTTTCAGAGCTGAGAGCGCTGCTGAGAAACCTGAGATCTGTCACTACTTACGCAGAAGCCCGGACAGCAATGTCCTTTTGGAATACTGCAGATTGTGCCCTGCCTGCAGCACCAGCTCCATCCAGGGCACGTGGGCACCCCTGAGAGCACGAGGAAGAGCTGCCTGCCTCTCCTCAACGGTGACTTATTCCCCCTAATCCAGAATATTTCAGTATTTTTATACTTGCTTTCTGTGTTGTTTTCAGGTGCACAGCTCTCGAGGAGCAGTCCGACTCCTCAGAGATGTGTCAGTGTCACTCTCCGTATCACTGAATTCCAAAATCACAATTTCAGTTGCCACAGCTTTTGTTGCATTCAGCTTTCCTCTTTTTCTGAGGCTGAGCTGTTTAATTTCCTGAAACTCAGTAACAAAATCAACACAGAAGGCCGGAGCTGTTCCTTGTGTTCTAAATACATATGCAAAAACTCTCAGCTAATTAGTGCTAAATTAAAATTCAAGAGTAATATCCTTTATTTTTAGGTTATATGGATAAATCACTTACTTCCTTTACTGTTTCTGAAGAAAGATCAGCCACTGCATGCTGTTAGTGCCACTGAGAATAATAAAAAAGTCATCACAAAATGATACCTTGATAAAACACAACGACCTTTAAAGCTGAAGCTGTGGGAGCAAACCAGATAAAAAATGTTTTCAGAATGCACACAAAAAGGTCTGCAATGAAAGGAAAACTGATTATTCTCACATTCTTAATTATTTTAAAAGATTGATACAATTAAATTAGGTATTATTTTAAAACAGTGGGATTTCATACCACGCTGGCTACATTACTCATCTTTGAATGAACTTTCCTTTTTTCTATTTACGAAACAACGCTGATTTTTATATGCACGCTTTTCATTTCTCCACACACGTCGTAAAACAAGGACAAAAATTTTCCCAGCAGGAATTGACTCCTAACTGGTCACTTTAAGCCATGTGGTCTCCCTGCCTCGTAATTACTGACTATGTCCTTATCCATTTGGAAGGTTTCTAGCAGCATACAACAGCTGGGGTCATTCTTATTGCTCCTGAGTAATCTTGTTTGGTACAAATACCCAAACTCACAGAGGAGCCAGCCACTGTCTCAAGGTTTCTGTGTACAGAAGCTCTCATGCAGGGAAAAAAAAGAAAATAAATTAAACCCCAAAGATCTTTGCTAGCGTTATTTCATTTTCTTCTCTTCGGATTCTTGTCCTGATTTTTAAATTACACACAAGTGGTCTCAGAGTGCTTCAGCCAAGGTCAATTTTTCCTATGTTTTTGCATAATGCCTTAAAAAATGAATTTCTAATCTCTTATTCTGACTGGGTAGGTCATCTGCCCTAAATATAACAAATAATATTAAAATTCAGGCTTTACTGATGTTGAAATTAAATGAGGGACTGTGAGGATGAGCAGGGTTGAGGGGATGCATCTGTGACCTTTCAGTAATCCCAGTTTGGATCTATAGATGCAATCTATTTTCTTTGAAAAAAATACATTACCACAAAAGCCCCAAATCAGCCAGAAAACACTCAGCATCAGCATTACAGGGTTAAAACCTGAATTAGGTTGTGGAACCAAGTCAGTGGGAGGGGGTCTATTCCTAATTGAACTGAAATCCTGCTCCCAGCCAGGAGGAAGAGTGTGAAACACCCAGCCAGGTTTCAAATGTTGCTCACATTCCACAGGGCTCCGCTGGCTCTCGTGGGTTGGGAAGGAGGAGGAAGGGGAATGAAGGACTGAAACGTGAAGTTCAGACCCACATCTGCTGAAAACTGCAGAATTCCTGTGGCCAAGGAGCTGAAGGACAAAAAAAGCTCTCCCCGTGTGTGTCGCGGCAGGAAACAAACACGGTTTTGTGTGCACTCCACATTAGTTACTCTTGAAAGGATCTGGAATTGAGTCACAAGTAAATAACCAGATATATTGGTATATCCTACCTTGAGGTTCCATGCTGCTGGCACAATGATTTTCCTGGAAAAAATTCCATTTTTATGTCCTTCGTATGAGCTGCTGCAAAACTCAATCACCATCTGTTTTCTGGATTCAGGGAATCCTTGGATGGAGTCCTCTTGCTTGCTTTCTGTTTCCTGGAAGGATTTCTTGCACTTTTCCTCCCTCTGAGCCCCGTGGTACGCCTTGAACTCCTGCTTGGCCAAATGAAGCTCACCAATGGGAATGCAGGAGGGAGAAAAATGGGTTGTTTATCTGTAAAAAAAATACCTGTGAAAAGAGTAGGAAATTCTTCATTCTGGGGCAATAAGGAGAGAAAATGAGATTTTTTGGTTTTTTTCCCCCATAAAACTGAACAGAAGTTTCCTTCTTGCCTGGATGGGAGGAGAATCTTGGTCCTTGTAGTCTCTATTCCTGCTGGGCTTTCTCAGGGCCACTTGCAAAATCCTTTCCTTGCCTGTCCCAGCAAAATGAAGGCTAAAGCAAACTTCTCATGCAAAGGATCTGCATATGATGCCATCTATTTTCCTGGTAAAGGGAATTTGAGCTTTCTAGCCCCAAAGTCGCAGTGGTTCCCACAGACCTTTGAATGTGGAACAGCTGGCAGGCTTGCAGGTAAACAAAATTTAATCTTCCTTGAAAGGCCAAATCTTCCAACTTGAATTGCTTTCTTTGCCTCTACTCTACTTCTGTTTAATAGCAAAGTGAAAACAAAGAGAGGGAGTTATCTGAAGAATTTGAAATTGGGGCATTTTTACTGTCTTCAGCTTATTCCAGATAAAGATGCCAATGTTAAAACAGGGGGAAATCTTTGATGAATACAAAGGGCTTTCCAAAGCAAATGTCTGAAGTGCAATTGCAGATTTTTACTCAGGGTCAGATTTTGAGAGGTATGGCAAGGGATCTTTCCAATTCAAGTTTAAAGTGAAGGAGTCAAATGAACAACACTGAGGTAAGTTAACTCTTTGATGTTAAAACTCTTATTAGCTCTTCCTGTCCACAAAAGTGGAAGTTGAGAGTAGCTGAAAGGGAAAAGGCTCCTTTTGAAACCTGTAGCAGCTCCATGGAGAGACTGATGGATGGTTTGCACTATTTTTGGAGGAATTCCCGTGGGATTAGGTTGTATGGGACCAGTTTAAAGGGTCCCAGTTTGCTTCCCTCTCTTTCCTATCCCTCTGTACAATTTCCTGAGGAAGGCACCAGTGTCTGCTGCTTTGTGCAGCAGCGTCTCAAATCCCAGAGCAGTTTTTCACAAAGCCCAAGGCACCCACAGACACCTGCAGAAAAGGCACTTGTTACATCCAGCCAAAGGCAGATTCTGTAGATAATCTTGCCAGAAGCAAAATTCTTACTAATTCTCCTATTTCACTCCACTTGTTACTAAACATAAAATATCAGTGCAGTACAAAGCTCACGAAAGAATGGCACAGAGACATTTCTAAGACGCTGGGAAAAACAGGTTTTAGGTTCACTGAAGTAATTACTGAATTCCTGAAGGAGAGGCAGCATGTTTTCTGTCTTTCTACATATTTATTATTTCTTTCTCCTCTGCTCTTGTTGAGCTACTCAAACAAGGTAGGAGAAAGTTCACCTGAAAAGACAGAAGTTTCTAATCCAATTTTTTTCTTCGATATAAATTTGTGAGAAAGAGTCTCTGAACACACCCAGTTGCTTGATTTTATTTCTTTTTTAAACGTTGATGTCTTCCTTTCTTCTTTAACTTCTCTGCAACAGCTGGCAGTACTACTGCCAGATGCCACCAAAGCCTACAGAGGATTAAAAGCAGGCCAGCCCTAACCCTGGGCTTGGAAGAGTGGTGATGTCTCAGCAGCCAGAGGACACAGAGGAAATGAGTGAGACAGAAGGAGCTTGTCAGAGAGCTACAACATCAAACTAACAAAATAACAGACCCAAAATTCAAAATGCAGCTTGGTAGCTCCAACAACAGGCAGATGTACTCACACATTTGGGTTTTTTTGGTCCTTTGGTGGAAATTAGTTTTCTTAAGCAATTGTTGGACTTCACACATGGCTGCAGAGCATGTCTGAATTGCATAGGTAAGGAAAAAATTGGGTCTGGAGTCGCCATGAACAGAAAAATCCAAGCACAGCCTCATTCCTTGCTGATGGCCAAGGCAAAGGTGTGATCTGCAGATGAGGAATGCAGCCTGGCAGATGGCCATTCCCACTCGGGATCCCTCTCACCTCTCTGGTGAGGCTAAACCATCCTGGTCCTGCAGTCAGTGACATCCAACGTGACACAAATCCCTGGGTTTGTCCTCTCTTGGTGGAATCAGTGGAATTACAGCCTTTAGCACGAGTCCAGAGTGCCAAACCCCCTCCCCATCTGTGCATCCTGATGTCTTCTCTGCTCCATCAGGAACTCCCGTGCTTACACCTATTACTGGCAGCCATACAACAGGGCAATGTGATCTTCCAGCAGCTGATCTGCATTGAAGACTCATTTTCACTTCCAGAGGTTTCTGGAAGCTTCCAAAGGGGAGGAGTTGCCCCTTTTAATCCTCTCTCTCTGAGTTGCATCTCGTGGTGCACTGTTGAAGCCAAGCAGCCTGAAATTTAGCAGGGGATGGTTTCCAGGGTGTTGGCCATTCACTGGGAGTTAGAGCTGAGGCAGTGGCTACCGAGGAGCCAACTGGAATTGCTGATGGTGAGGAGCCGAAGCCAAAGCAATCCAAGCCAACAGAATCATTGGAAGCCAGCGAGACCTGTCTCTGGGGTCTGTCCTACTGAACATATGTTTGGAACTTGAAAAAGGGAAGGAGCATCTCCGGGGATGTGAATCAGACCAGTGGAGCACCACTGGAAACTTCAATGTTGCTACAAAGCCAAAACGTCTTTGTTTTAGCACATCCAGAATTTATTAAAGCAAAATACTGCAAAATAACAGAGAAACAAAATCTGATCCAAGTCGATATTTGGAAGAAAACGTTGACAAAGAGCAGAATCTATATGCCAAGTGTTCCCTTAGGAGCAGGCTAATTTTGTGCAGACATTCCTGAATGGGAGATACGTTCATAAAAACGTCTTGTCACTGGGTTTCAGCACAGCATGGGAGCTCCTCACTGAATTAGTTTCCAGCCACGACTCAATCCCCTCCTTTCTCTCCCTCTCCCTCTCCTGCTATGACCAGCTGGGAGCAGCCACTCCCTCCCAGTCTCTCCACTGGGGTTAATTCATTCTCTGTGTTATGCAGCCACTGGGATTGCCCTGAGAGTTTCCAAGGTAGAAAGAGAAAGTAGAAATAAAAAGCAGCTCCCTGCATGATTTGTGAAACATGCAAAATACAATAGTAATAAAAATAGTAATGAGCTCGTTATAATAGAAATGGTCTCATTAGCAGTGCAAATGCCAATCATGTACGTGGCCAGGTTCCTGATGGTGCAGGGAGTCCTTTAAACACTGTCCTCCCCTGCTCCAGAAGTATAAATCCTATATATTTATATTTTAAAACATTTCATTTGTTCGATTCTTGGGCTCCTATCCCTGGCTTTTCTCTCCAGGAGGTCACCGCGGTGTAAAATGCCTGGACATTTGGGATGTGGGGGATGAGAGGCACATCCCTGAGCCCTGCTGGGACCAGTGCCTGCCCTTCCCCCTCCAGACTCCCACTGCCACAAGAGCAGGGAGAAGATATCTCCATTTGCTGGCAAGAAATGTCTCGAGCATACAATGGGAAAATGTATTTGGAATTATTTCAATTAGGAGGAAAACAGTTTCCATCAATGTGCTGATAATGAATTTAGGGCATTTGGAGATGCACAGTAAGAATAATGGGGGATAATAACACAGTTTCAGATATTTTGGGCCAGTTGGAGTGCAGTACTCACGGCTCTGCATCTCCTGCTGCTCCAGACATTCCTCCCAGGAAGCTGAGGTGCAGGATGATTGAATCTGCCCGTGGCTGGAGCGTGGTTCATCCCTCCCTTCCACTCCAGACAGCTGGCATGGCTTCTTCCCTTCCAAGGTTTGAGGCAGAAATATCACCTTGGCTGAGAACACATTGGCCATTGGTCATTCTGGGGGAAGAAACTGCCAACCAGAACACCCTGCAGGCAAAATTCTTGTTTTCATTTGGAATCTAGGCTAGCAGAAATGTAGAACTCCATCGTGATTTGCCAGGCAATAATGAGCCACGCTCTTCAAAAATGTACTTAAAATTGAAAGTGATTAAAGCTGCTCCAGCCTGCAACTGCCTGTTACTCACCTGTGCTCTAAAATGTTCATTTTTCACGTCATTCCTGGAAGTTGCAACTTCTTAAAGCAGTGTTCCTGGTAATTAGGGGAGAGCAGCAGCCCCTGAGCATTATCTGAGCTGCAGCAGGGTCAGGAGTGATGCCTTCTGCAGCTGATGGAACAAGAGACGCAACGTGGTAAAGAGAGGCAGCACCTGCTCCCCCTGCTCAGCATCTCATTGCCCAGGAAGGGACCACTCACCAGGACTTCAGCTTCCTCAGAGAAATGCTGGGCCTGGGGAGGCTTAACCTGCCTTGGTCTGAGCTTCTGAGATCAGTTTTGGACTCAGGACAAGGGAGCTCCTGGTGCAGTTCAGCAGCATGGCACTGCCTGCAGTCTGAGCGGAATTCCTGCCGCTCTGAAGTTGGCCTAGGAATAAGAAAAGGCTTTTAGTAATCTATTTTTAGGCTCTCTACTTTTTAATTTTGAGGTGTAGTTAAAGCAGCTTCAACAGACAGACACATCCTGCCACTAAACCTCAACCCTCTGCCTTCACGGCCTTTATTCTGCACACATTTTTGATTTACCCATTTTACTTTACAGACAAAGTTAGACGGGACCTGGTGACCTGGTTTTTTTTTTTTTTTCTGTTGCAAAAGTAGAGCCACTTTGGTCGATAAATGTATCAGAGTGATACCACAATGATTAAATAAACCAGAAATATAAATAAATAAATAATTTTAACAAATCCCAGGCACTTGAGACAACCACTCCATGCCAGACACAGTAATTGCAGGACCAAGTGCTGTGGTTGTCCTGGCTGCCTCCCTGCACAACCCAGGGCACTGAATGAACCCTAATAATGGCTCAAATAATTTGTGACAGTGAAGAACATAAATGTTATGTGTATGGGCTCCTCTCGCTGGAAGCTGCCTCCCTGTAGAGATGCACCTACAATACACAAAGAGCATTATTTTATGTGTGCTGTGGGGTGTTCTTAGTTCTGTTTCCCATTTCCCTGCTCAGGTTGCCACCAGGGCATCCTCACCCCACCTCTCCTCAGGATGCTGTCACCTATGGCATTGCTGGACAGGGACAAACCTCCTGAAAAGAGCTGTGAATTTTATTGCAATGAAATAACAGCAATAATTTTTACCTGTTTGGAAAGAACTGTGCACGCACAATGGTGTATAAACAGCGAGTGGCAATATTACTAATAATTATCCGTGTTACTAATGACAGGGACTTATCTCAATATTAATAAGAATAATAAGCTTGTTCAAGACGACTTCATCTCATTTAATCTCAAGAATTTATCTCAACATTAAGGAAAAATAAAAGTATAAACAGGGAGATGTATGCAAAGACTACAGAGAAACTGTGTCATAACTGTGGTGAACCAAATAAATGTGCCTTCTTACTCTGGTATGTATGATTAAAACCACCCCAAACCTAACGTTATACGAGATGTATTTATGCAAGGAAAAAAGCTACAAGGGTGAGGATATTCCTGGGCTTTACAGGAACACTGAGCTCCCCAGCTGGAGGCTGCAACATGGACACATCTGTGAGCTTGGGCAAGGGACAGCTTTTCAGTTCTGCAATGCCATCCCACAGCAGGAGCTGGTTTCCTGGTGAGCAGTTTGTGATGGCTGGAGCTGCCCCACATCCCAGGCACGGCCAAACCCCCCCAGGACCTCCCCTGTGGGTCCCTTCCCACACAGAGCCTGGAGCTGCCCCTCGCTGCTGCCCGTGCAGGTCGGGCAGAGATGTGTGCCTCCGAGGACAGCTGAGAACACGAGTTAGCAGGAGGAAATGAAAGAACAGCAACTAGCAGATGATTAATGGCACCGATATGAACGCTGCTGACAGCGCAGAGCCTGGGCACCTCTGCTGAGACAGATTAACTTTGGCTCTCGAAACATGGGAACTAAAGGAAGAGAAGCTACCCACTGGGAAATGTCTGAACCCATACAAGAGTAATGAGGATGTTTGGGCTGAAAGAATTGGCCGGAGAAAATTTTTGGCAACGCCTGCCACTCTTTATCTGAGTGCTTAGCATCCACTCAGCTCAGCATGCTGATTTTGGGTTACCAGGACCACATCTCCTGGCTGAAAAGTCAAAAGGCAGTAGCACAGGAATTGATCTTCATTTTTCCTGAAGTAGTTTGAAAACCTTCCTGAGCTGTGTTTTTCCACCCTAACCTATATTTCTGTGACGATTCATTTTTCTGTTCTTTTTTTTTTTCAAGGATGGCAGAGAGCACAAGCTTTGCCTCAGCTGGGTTTTCCCACCCTCATTTCCCATCTCTGCGTGGTAAAACCATGGCCACACTTGGGGGCAAATTTCTCCTGGACCACCAGCCTCCCATCTCCCTTACAGGATCGGGGGATGCTCCGAAAACTTCAAAGGAAAAGTCAAATACACATTGAAATACTCGTTGCCTGAGCACATCTCTGTGTGAGACACACTGAATTTTCCATCAGGGATTTATGGCGTATTTATTCATGTCGTAAAAAAAGCTGCTCAGTGGCAAGCAGAAGTCACTTGTGGGTTAGTCCTGGCATGAAATTTCCACAAGGAGTAAATAAGAGCTTTTCCCAGGCCTTGGGGTTAGGACAGGGATCTGCATCCTCCTCTTCCTGAGAGTGCTGGACTTGCATTTTCAAGTGATGTGGAACACATCTGGAGCCACATGGAATTACCTGTCTGGGCCATGGCACAACGGGCACTTTATAAACAAGGGCCTGCCTTTGCTTTTTGTGGCCAGGGCACTTGCACCCGAGCAAAGAAACAGAATATAAATTTTATTACTCACCACTTTTCCTTCCCTCGTTACCCTCCGGCTTCGCTCTGCTGAAGAAGTTACAAAACTTCAGCATTGTGTCAAAACACTGGAGACCAGCAGGATTTTAAGGCCTGATTCATAACTCACAGAACATCAAAGGAAAAGTCCCAGTTTCCCGAGTTTCTTTTTCTCATCTCTGCGTTTGGGGTCTGGCCGCAGCTGATTTTTTGATATGCAGAATAAGCACAGCCCGAGCTGTCCGACTTTGGTGGCATCCTATTGGGCTGAGGCAGGAAAAGCCTTGCACAACATCTCCTAATGATTCATATTTTGGGGAGGAGGAACATCACCTCTAGGAATTCAGCTTTATTGGATGCTGTAATCCAGAAGAGATAAAAGCACTTACTAATTACTGCTGGGTTTTGTTTCTTTGAAGAATTGGGTTAAATCTCTTTTGAAAGAAGATGTATGTTTGTGCTCGTTAGATGTATAATTCAATTTGTTTAGGATTTTCTCCTTTTCTAGGGTTTTGTTCTAATGATATCTGTGCTTTTCCTTCTCTTCGTTCCCGCTCTTTTCTCCCCAAAGGTATGAACTTGTGATACACTCTAGATTTATTTTCTTAATATAACAATCATCATCCCCAAGTTGCTGCATCTTCTCTGGGGCCTCACTTTTTTCCCTGCTGAAAATTCAGTCTCTTAAAAAAAAAAAAAAAGGAAGAAAACAAAAGGGTGCTGCTCTTGCTTGCCTGTTTAATAATTCTGAGATTTATTTGCTTATGGACCTTTCCTGGCTGAAACCCGTGTTTGTGCTACGTTGAAGAGAGAACTCAAAATATATACTTTAGAAAAGAAAAAAAAAAATCGTAATATTATAATTTATCTGTCAACCACTACTACACAGTACTGCAGAAGCAGAGAAAATTGGGCTGAAAGGGAACTTGGGGCTTCGTTTAATTCACAATTCTTCCCCAAGCCAGGACCAACTCTGCCTACATCGTTCCTGACAGATGTTTTTCTAACCTGCTCTTAGCAGCCTCCAGTGGCACTGGGTACACAACCTCCCACGGCAATTTCTATTCATACCCAACTGTTCTCACTCTTAGGAAGTTTGTCCTAATGTTTAACCTGAATTTCCTGAGCAGCAGTTTGAACCTGTGAGTCCCCATCCTGTTCACATGGATTTGATCTTGTTAAGTCAGCCCAGCTGAGGGAAGTGGTTTAGCTCAGCTCCCAGGAGCTTTCTGCACTTGTGTTCCTTTGCAATTTCAGACACATTTTGTAAAACCCACCCACGGAGAGCTACACCCAAAATGCAAATAGAGATCAGCTGTTTGCCCTGCCCATGGCTGACACCTCTGGAGATTTTGTTGTGTCCTGGAGGAAAGAATTAAAAAGAAAAACCCTGCACTAGGTTACACACTTGGGTTAGAACCTTTGAGTGTTGACCAGGTGCCTCTGCACTGCAAATTAGGATTTGCATGATTTATTATAAATTAACTCTTTCTCCTTCCCCCTCCCCACCCTGGAAACAACACCCCAAAATAAGTAACACTCAAAAATAGGTAACGTTTCTAGCTTGGTGTACAAATAAAGAAACACTTTGATGGACTATCCTATCTCTTATCCAGAGGATGGGAATATGGACACTGCTATCGACTCCTAGATGCTCTCACGGCTCTATAAATGAAGACTAATGTTGCAGTCAGCTTTGCCTGGAGGAATCATTCGGGTCAGACAAATAACCCTTCCTTTACCCGACTTCCTGCGTTAAAGGGAATTATTAAAAACCTCCAATTTGCAAAATGCTCTGAGGTGTAAATCTGAGGCGTTTTATTGTTCTCAGATTTAGGGATTACCAGGGGAGTTGATAAAACTCCTGGGTGTAGAACACTGCGTGAGGGGAAGCAGCTCAAAGGCTTCACAGGAGAGTTTGTGACCTCCCTGAGGAAAGAGGGCTGGGAGGGATCTGACTCCTGGCAGCCCCTGGTGCCCCCCAGCCTTTTCTCTTTCTCTCTGAAGCAGCAGCCTGAGCTTCCCAGGGCTTTTCCACAGGCAAAGGAGACATCTGCTCACCAGGACACAAAACAGCTGGGTCACAGCTCTTCTGCTGCTCCTGGCAGTGATTCTGCCTGCCCCTGGCACTGGCCCTGTCTGGATATTAGGATTTGTTTTCATCGTTATTATTTTTACTACTACAATTCGAAACAACAATGGAATAAATTCCTTCTCAGAAGTGATTTTTTTTTTTTTTTTTTCAAATTATCGCAGCCTGCAGCAATGGAAAGTGAAATATTCTTATTGTATTGGGGTGTGATTCCTTCATGCTGGGTGAGGGGGAGCTATGGTCAGAACAAAGTGGGTGTTGAAATCAGACAGGACAGGAAAGGGGGTGCCTCAGGCATCTGGAAAAGCTGGCTTCTCCACGTCTGGAGCAGTTGTAGCCTTGGAGGCACAAACCCTGAAAATGTGGAGGTCCCACAGCGTGACAGACCAAACTGGTAGGAAACAGGGAGGATCTATCAGACCACAAATGGGCAAAGAATTGAAAGCATTTTTTTTCTGATTGATGCCAAATGATTGTGTTGCTGGCCTCGGGAAAATGAAATACTGAACAACAAAACACCATCATTTGGGGCTAATCAAAGATTTCTTGCTTAGCCTCAAGCTGAAACACTTTTGGTTTGTTTGATCCAGAAAAAAATGATAAAATATCATGGGCACATTTAAAAATGAGGCATAATTACTTTGTTTTCTTTTCCAAGTTTTGACCAGCTTTCTTGTGTGAAACAGTTTCACAAATTGGCCTCGAATAGTTTTTGTCCAAGAGAAAAAAACCACAATCACAACATCTCATGTTTCAACTCAAGCCTTTTTCCCTTTGGCAGGGCACCATAAAAGCAGCACAAGGACTGAGTTTCCACTGCCCTGAGATCCCCTGGATATCCCAAGGTGATGGGTCAGGTCCCCCTGTGCAGATCGAGGTCCTGCTGTGCCCTGAGTCATGGACAAGTAACAAAATAAATCCCAAACCTACAGAGCTCACACTTTGTTTTCACTGCCCACTGAAAAGAGCTGCGAGATTTGGCCTCAAACCCTGAGACTCCTCTCCAGAAAGGCGCTTGACTTTCACCTCTCTGCAGAAAATGTGGCTGCAGCAGAGGCTGTGCTGAGGCCACGGACACAGAGAGACCTGGGCCAGCAGCAAGGATGGCTGATACCTCCCTCCTCAGTGACAAATCAATAAAACCTCTTCAAAACCAACCCCACAGGTCACAGTGCAGCCACAAGTCTGTGAGCACAGGCAGGGCTCAGGCTCACAGCTGGGAGCAGAGACCCACTGCTGCAATATAAAACCCACAGAAGCACAGGGTCCAGAGAAAGCAGCATAAAACCAAGAGGTGCACGCTGATTTCCACAGAAACTGCTCTGTTTGCAGCACAGCCCTGAAGCAGGACGGTGCCAGGTGGAAAATGGTTTTTGGAAGGTACCAGCTGCTGGCCTGCACTGAGCTGCCCACGGCACGGGCAGGACACAGTGACTGGCTCAAGGGCAGCTTCAGAAACAAGGTGCTTTTGCAAATGGAGGATCTCAGGCTGGGCCTGAATTTTGAGCAGTTGGAACAACATTGCAGAGGCTGATTAAATGCCCTGAAGCAGACTGAGGAAGTCCCAGGTACAGCCCTGAGTCAGGCTCTTCGCTCACACCCCACCCGTGGCATCACCCCAAGTGAGGTGGCTCTCCTGGCTCTCTTGAAATTACAGCGTTTAGCAGTCTCCTGTAAATACTGAAACACATCTAATTATTCATTTAATCAGGGGAAAGGAATCTCCTGCTGTTTTCCAAAACCAGGCAAAGTGGCCAATTGCAGCGATGCAGGCAAGAAAGGCATGGGGCAGCCCAATCCCATCTGGAGCACTGCAGGAAGGCTCTCCCTCTCTTTCCTTCCCCTCTCCTTGATGAACTGTCACTTCCAGCCCTGGCATGGCCCAGGATGTTGAACACCCCCTCGTTTTGCTTTGCCCATCTCTGTGTGGCTGAGTGCCCACAGATGCCCCCATGCCATCGATGCCCTTGGATCCCTGGGTCAGGCAGAGCGGGGGGAAGATAAAGCACAAAGCCCAAAATCTGCCATCCACCAGGATCCTGAGGCAGAAGGGAATTCCCTGAGCAGCTCACAGGAGTTAAACTGAGGTGGTTGGGCAACACAGATGGGAAACTCTCCTTTTCCAGACAGAGCAGGAGTCAGCTCTGTCCCACCAAGGGACAAGGGATGGTTCCAGCAGCAGAAAGCACAGACAGTGGAGTTGCCTCTGTAGAAATTGCATGAACTCCTTTACAGCCTGTTTTCAAGCCCAGAAATAATCAATAGAAGCTACAGAACATACTAAATTATGCTCTGCTTATTTTTCTAAGATTATGAACAATTTTATGAGCTTGTTGTCAACACCTACTGCCAGAAAGGCAAACCAGCAGACTCTGTAATCCCTGCTTTAAGAGTCTGACCATTCCCAAATTTCTTTCGAAGTCATGAATATTTAAAAACTAACATACCCTGTGGTTCCTTTAATTTGATTTTTTCTTATTATTTCTCAACTTCTCAGCCATCCATATACCCCTGCATCACGATTTTAGACTTTCCTCCTCAACCACAAGCTGTTTTACAATTACAGCTTTTATTGTGTTCCAGAAATGGGTGCTGTCAGTCAATGTTTGAAAGTTCACAGTAGGTTTGTGACAGAGCGATCCTGAATCACCTCAGTTTAAGCCGGAATTCAGGCTGGGTTTATTTTACCCCCTTCCAGCAAAGCAGATATTGTTACTGAAGTCCCAGCTGATGGGTCAGCTCAGCTCTCCACTCAGGGCTCCATCTCTTGCTGGTTTCCAGGTGGGCTGGGATTTCATGGCCAACCTCAGGTCAGCTCTGTGCTGTTGCAATCCACAAATGCACAAATATTTGTGATGGTTTGGGTCAGAGCCGAGTCTTGTCCAGCATCAGTTGCAGGGTGGCAAAAGCCTTTTGCTGTTGCACAAGGGAACACGCACAGGAAGAGAAGTTGGTGCTGTGGCCCAGCGTAAATCAGCTCTTGAAATTAAGGCTTTGCTCCAGTGATGACTAATCTCTTTGCATAATTCCCCTCTGGATGTTTTGGATACAAACATGTTGTTTCTCCTCTAGTGCCAGATTTCTGAGGGTCTTTCTTACTATTCATGTCAAATCTAGTTGGGCTGCAAGTCTGTCTCAATAAAATGAAAAAATTGCTCATATTTGGAGGCTTAGGCATATAAATGTTTTCAGAAGAACGAGTCTCCCATTTTAAAACATATGTTTCCTCCTTTGTATCTGTTTTGTCTTTGGGTTTTTTTGCAGGCTTCTTAGGAAATGTGTTGGCATGAACAATATGTTTCAACCAAAGAGAGCAAATACTTTCAGAAAAGAAAGTTTTTAAAAGTCGTAATGTTTGATTCATCGTGGTAAACATCTGATTTATTTACTGTCCCTCCAGGAAGGACATCACAGTATTGCCCAAGACTGAAAGGCCCAATAAAAACAGTTACAGTCTTGAACAGCAAGTGCTGTAAATTATCTGTACCATATGCTACAGCCCAAAAGCTGTTCACAGAAAGGTTTGCTGGGATGACTCATTTCCAGGGAAGCTATCTTCTGCTCAGTAGAATTTTAGGTGGCCAAAGGGAAGAGAAGATGCAAAATTAATCAAATAAAAATTCCTTTCACCCTCTTCTGACACGCCCAGAGGTGACCCATTGGCTGGATACACCCCACTGGTTCTCCGTGGGGCAAAAGAGGAGAGGTAAAAGCAGAATAAGACTTCTCTGCTCCTTTGGAGCAACATTTGTTTGTACTTCCCCAAACCATCCACCTGCCAGCACAATAGTCACTCATTTCCTAGACTTTCCACCTAAAAGCACTTCAGGAAATGGGGGCTGAACGGAGCAGCTCATTATGACAGGAGTGGACAGTGATTTCTGAGCCTGTTCTGCAGAGGATGCTGCTCCAATCCCTGGAATGGTTGAGGTTGGGAGTGACCTGTGGAGGTGACCTGGTCCATCCCTCCTGCTCGAGAGGCAGTGGCCAGGACTGTGTCCAGATGGCTTTTGACTATTTCCAAGGCTGGAGAGCCCAAAACCTCCTCGGGCAGCCCATGCCAGTGCTCACTCACCCTCACCATTGTGCTGCCCACAGCTCAGATTTGCATCAGCCATGAAAAGCCTGAGGCAGGGACAGGATTGTCAGAGAACTTAAATTCACACCTTCAGCCCCACCTTCCCAGGCTAAAGCAGGAGCTGAAACAGCCCACGGGCTTTGGTCAATAAGTAACCATGAATTTAGTGGGTTTAGTGGATTCCTCTTCTGCAGATTCAAGCCCACTTGAGAGGTCTGTTGTCATTCAGGAAATGCCTCTAGGAATCTTTCCTTTAAAATCCTTACAGCTCATATCTGACAGGGTTCAACAAGCCAGAACACGGTCTCTGCTCCCAAAATTCACTAAAAACTTTGAAAAATTAGCTTTATGTTGTGTTCCAGCCTAAACTGAGTTTTTGTACGGGACAAAGTTTCCCTCTAAGTCATTTGTACCAGGTCCAACCCAACATGTTGGTATAAACTTTTCCAGTTTATATCCCTGTTCTCTGTGCCCTGGATCACACAGCTGGTTGTGGGCTCAGTGAGCTGCAGAGATGTTCTCTATACACCGTTCCCCTGTGGAGAACACCTCAGCCCTGATGGAAACAACTCTGCCTTCATTTGTTTTATTTCCACTGCCTGCTCCTGAGCACCTTCATCAGAGGCTTCCAGTCAGGAGTTAATTAAACTGACAGCGCTGCTTCGCTGCAATTCAGTGCAGAACAATTGAACTTTTATCTGATCCAATTTCTCAGAAGTGAAACCAGGCAGTGCCTGGTGAGAGAGGGAAGATCTGGAAAACACAGTCACGGGTCAGTGGGGCTGTGCTCCCTCTGTCTCACTGCACCCAAGACACGGAGCACATCAATGCAGGAGCGGGGCTGTGCTGGGTGTTGGGGGGTTTGAGTGGAGCTGGTGATGGCAAAGGGTCAGCGAGAGTGAGGAGGTATAAGTGGGGGATTCACTTGAGACCTGACCTGGGAAAATCCCTTTCAAGAGAGTTATTTGAGCTCTTAATTAGAATCAGGGAGAAAAGCCAGTTCAAATGTTTGTGAGGCGTCAGGTTTTTTTTAACAAATTGTTTAAAACCACAGAACCCAACATCCCTGGTTAATACTTTTTGCTTATAAAAAAAAAAATCCTTAAATTACATCTTCGAGCCACATCTCAGGTACTCAGGAATTATCTGTTTCCAGTAACACGGGCATGTCATTGCTGCTGTAAAATCACAGCTTGACTGAGCACGGTGGGGTCACTGTGCTTCACTCAGCCTCCGTGTCTGGGGCTCTGGCAGGTTGCCTTTGAAGTGAACTTGCATTTTGACTCAGTGATGAGTCAAAGAGAGCTGACACTTGTTTCTCACAGAACGGAATGACACGAAAACCTTATCATCATTTTGAGATAATAGCCAGGCTTGGGCAGGATACGGCTTTTCTGTCAAAGTGAAGATGCAATTTTATAATGTCAACTCACTCTATCTGAAAAACAACGAAAGAAATCTTGGTCCATCTCTATTGAGACATAAAATGTGCTTGATTTGAATTTCAACTTTTTAAAGAACCCAAACAAATCACTGTCCCTTTTTGCTTGCATTTGCTTACACGCATCTGAAATTTTACTTAAAAAAAAACTTAAAAAGAGAGGAGAGCCTTTCAGGTCAAGAGACCTAGCAGAGAACAGCCTTCTTTGTCAACAAATTGTGTGAGGCAAGAGAAGTTTTTCAAACAGTGCCAGCAACTATGAGTAATTGTTAATACCAATGGTTGTTAAAGCACCAGCAATCGGTGCGATCAAACAGCTCTAACACAGTCTTGGGAAACAATTCCCTGTAATTTTCGCCGAACAAAGCAGTGACAACAATCACAGATTTTAACTCTATTGAGTAAACAACCTCCCTCCTTCTCACGCGCTTGGCCACGAACAATGCAAACATGCAGCAGCAAGAGGTCAGGGTTTATGGGCACCTGATAAGAGCAGAAGTTGTGCTCATTCAGCCCTTGGGTTGTGACCTAGCCACAGAAACCCCTCAGGCACCCCTGCCCTGGGTTATTCACCCCCTCTCTGTGGGATGCACCCCCTCACACCTGAAGCTCAGAGAGGAAACCCACACCGTGTCAATGTGTGAACACTCTTTCATGTTGTTGAACCATTGTCCAGCTCGCCTCAATCCATCTATTCTTCCACCCTTTTCGCAGCTGTAAAAACAAACGGTTTAAAGGGTGCTTAAGGCGTCCAACTTTTTTTTAAATCTTATTTTTTGTTTGATTAAGGTCACATTTTTTTCCATAGATTACTCATAAGGACTTTCCACTGTGCTGTTCACTACTTCTCCTGACTAATTATCATTTTTCCATAGTTAAGGATGAGTGGGGACAAGAAATATTTGCACCTTAGCCTATTGATATAAGATAATATGAACAGATAAAGCTCTATTTTTACTCTGTGCTGGATCCAAGCCTAACAGTCCATAAAAGTAATAACTAAAGGTAACTAATATATAGTTACTAAACAAATAACTGCAGACTAAGATAACAGGTGCATAAATAAGGTCTGTGAAGGAAATAGCATAAAAGAATGGCAGATTTCTACGTTTACATTACCATTTTTACATGACTAGCTCATCCAGCCCTATAAATGCCATGTTAGTTTCTTACTACGAGAGGATTTTCCACCACATTGCTCTACAAGCTGAATGATTTTTTCATTAATATAGCATTCAAATTTTATTAACTATTTGTATTAACCATCTGTACAATCAAGTAACAAATCACTGCAATGACAAACTGCTGAAAAAATACTTTGCTATTGGGTTATAAGCACAGGATTTTAGAGGGAAACCAGGATTTTCAACTTGACCTCTAGAACATTACAATAGAGGCTCTACCAAGATCATAATGCAGCAAACACAGACACTCCTCTGAGATGAGACCCTTGAAACACGTTGCTGTTTGGTTGTAGCGTTTCCCCACAAGAAATTCTCCATATAAAAATCCCTTTGAAGCTGTTTTAAGTAGTCAGAGGGCTCAGGGTATTTTCTGTAATTGTGCTGGCAAGGGAAGGCATGGGTTAGAGCTGGGCTGGTGAGACTTTGCTGGGAGGGAGCGATTTCAGCTGCATTGCTTTGCTGAATCAGGGCCTTAGGACTGGTGAAAATGAGTAATTTGAGAAGTACAAGCTCAGTTTGTACTTCTGCTAATTGACACAACACTCTTCTTGCTTAATATGGAAAGTCATGAGCTAGGAGATCTCTTCTCCATCTTAAACCCACCAGGGATGGCTATTCTTGTGTGGCCTCCAGGAACCAGTTACAGGGATTTGGGTAATCATTTCCAGACCTTTTCTTGCACTTCCTCACACAGACTTTCCTACAGATGACCTTTGGGAGCTGGAAACTCTGAGTGTTGTGGAGACAACATGATTTCCTGGCTGCTACTGTAAGTGAACCTTGAAGTGGCAGTCCTGCACCAGGGCCCAGCAAATGAAAAATGTGAACAGCAACAGTGAACAAGGAATAATGGTAAAATAAATAAAGTAGCTGTGACCAGGGGAAGTCTGATCCTTCAAGGCAGGAGGGACTGGTGCTCTTTTTCAGACTCCCTTTTTGTTTTTGAAAGCAGAATTTCAAGCACTTTCAAATCAAGATTAGTAAAAATGGGGAGACACTGTCTCAGGCAAGGGGAAAAAAGCGAAACTGCAGAATTCTTTCCCACTGCAATAGAACAGATAATCTTGAAGTTTTAAGATATCTTTTAATACTCATCACAAAGTGAGGGAGATCCCAGCATTTCACACAGCATTTATGCAGGAAATGGGAGAAATAGGAAGGCCTATGGGGAAAAGCTTTAATATTTCAGTTGAAAGAAGTATTAAAAACTAGAAGGCAGCATGTGCCACTTCGCATAACAGTGACACTCAGCTGGTAAAAACATGCATGCAGAATGCACAGGGAGGGGAAGGGACTCCCACGAAGGAGAGGATTAAGGGAGCTGAGGACAGGATGATTTCAATTAAGGAACAGAGCTGATCTAGGGGTGTATGAAAATATCTGTAGCAGAGAGGAAAAGTCTTGGAATAATTTCCCAGCACATCTTCTCTTGTCCAGGCACAGGCTCTGGTGTCCAGCCTCACTCCTGGCCTCGTGGGCTGGGGCTAACTGAGCAGAAAAACTGATGCTTTGTTAGTGCTGCACAGCCCAAGTTGTCCTTCTCTTGGTCTTTGAGAGTGGTGATGGCACAAAGAACAGAGGAGGCTGAGCTAAAAACCTCTGAAAGACACAGGAGACAAACGGGTAAAAAAAACCCCATCCTCTGTCTTTGTACTGATGGGTTTTTGCCACTGAACTAAATGAGAAGTAGAGTCAGCCTTCAGAAGAGTGATTAGCATAGCAGGGCAGCAACAGGCAAGCACCAAGGAGGGAGAAATGCTGGTGTCTGCTGAGATGTCTGACTGCACTGGGAGGGTTTTCACTCCCTCTCCTTGAAGTCTCCGTCTTTGAGCACCACAATGGGAATTTCTGCCCCTTTGAAAGGCTGCTTTGAAGAGCTGTACTTCAATAAAGATATCCGATATGTAGCACAGATAACTTGCTACAAGTACATCCTCCCAAAAGCTCTGGTGTGCTCTCCTAATGAAATAAATGTATTTTTTTCCCACACGTGTGTTTCCAGAGATGCACGCCAGGAGTGTTTAGACACACAGAACCCTGAGCACACCAGGCAGACCCGACCCAGAGCAGCAGAGCCTGTACTCTGCTCCTCAGCACTGGCACCAGCAGCTTTTCTGCTCAGCCCAAGGCAGCTCTGTGTGCTTCAGGGAGAAGAGGGAAAAAAAGGTGACCAAAAAAACCCCATAAATCTATTTTTCACTGTGGGGGAAAAACAATGGTAGACAAATTCATCCATCTCACAAGATTCCTGTCATCGTCTTCTCTACAGCTTTGTGTTTTTCCCCTTTTCCACAACATGTGTGTAGAGAACAGCAGAATGATGAAAGATGAAATAAGGATGACTTGATTGACAAATTCAGTAGATATTATATAGTGAACACGTTCTCCAGAATTGTTTAGCAACAAGATTTATCTTGTATAAATAAGATGGAGGGTTTCAGCATGGCACGGAACCATTTCTGTCCATCTGGCTTTGCAAGGAAATTATGTGGGGAAAGTAGAATTACACTTCAAGCAGTAAAAAAAAAGAACCACTGAAATGATATCAGTAAGATTAAAACAAACAAACAAAAGAGAATCCTGACTAACGCTATTTAAAAATATGGAGCTGTTCTAGAAAATATAAAAAGAAGTGAGAAACTGATGGAAACGAAGAACTAAGCTTTGGATTTAGTAAACGATGCTTACTTGATTACACCCATATGCAGTCACTGATGAGCTCTTGAGCAGAACTGATGAAAAATTGGATTGTTTACATGCATCAAACCAAGCAAATGGGAATCTGAACTCAATGTGCCAAAAAACCTTGAGAATAAAAATGCTAGCAATAATTGCTACATTTTATGTGTCAATGGCATGCCAGCAAGGATTCTGCATCAAACCCTGGCCAATGGAGAAACGTTGGGTATGTGAAGCTGTAATATCACTTATCTACCAAGCAGGCCACCTGATGACTGACAACTTTAATTTCAGCGTGAAATTGGCTGACTGGCTGTTGAAACATCCATCCCTCCTGACAGGGATGGCAGTCTCTGGGTGTTTACTACCAGAACCTTCCAACAGTCGCCCTCCTGCTCTACTCATCTTCATTTCAAGCAGCAAAGAGAGCAGCCTGGACCCAAATCACAGCTCTCCATCGAGGAGTGGGGCAGTGATGGCCTCTCACAAATGTCACATTGTCGCTGCCTCTGGGGAAAGGTCCTCGTGCTCGTGAGAAAATAGAAGTACTGGGGGTTGTGTGCCCAGAGAACAAAGTGAGGTCTTTGAGGTAGGAGTAAAAATCAAAGAGAGATTTTATTTTATATGGAACGAATATGTGGAGCAAGAGTGCAGATTTTGGACCAGAGTCCTTTTTTGGTTTCTTTTTAGGCAAAGATACGTGCATCAGAAGAAAAAACCTTGACAGCCTGTATGTGCATGACCTTGTACAAGAAAGAGATGAATATGATCTTCTATTAGGTTAATAGCACACGTTACCTTACAGCAGCTGCACAGAATGCTACAATCTATCTTTTCAAAATAAATACTAATTGGGAGAGAAAACAGTCAAAATAATCATGACTACTGTACACTTACTATATTACTACATACTGAATATTACAGTGCTCTCCTGCCTGGACAGAAGAGATATTTAAATATCTGATTATTAGCTGTGATTTGGTGAGCTGGAAGAAAAGTGTATCTCATTTTTAAGCTGCAGTCTCATAGGTGGAAAGACCTGGTGTGGTCCTGAAGCCGACTGCTTTGAATGTCTTTTGCTTGTTTAGGATCTTCATTAGTACTTGCAATCATTTAATTATTCTGATTTTGATATTTGCCATCCACTCTGGGTTGAGGGAATGTTTACAGCTAAACAACAATTAAAACAGAAGCCAGAGAGCGGATTCCCAAATCCTTCCAAATCAGCCTTGAATTGTGAGCTCCTTCCTCCTGGGCAGATTTCTACCAGAGGAACCACCACCAATTCCAGGGGCTTTGCCACAGTACCACGTGCATATTTTGCTTGCCCTCCAATGCTGTATTTAATCATACTGAGAGTTCTCCAGAGCAGTCCAGGCCCTTCTAAAATATTTGGTTTCACAGTGAATGTCCATAGAAGACATTCCTCCATTAACTGCACCAAGAGACATACCATCAGCCTGTGCCTGAGAGTCCAAGAGAGCCATTCCTTGGAAAGAGGAGATTAAATAAACCCCAAACTAGAAAACATATCTGCCCAAATAAAAGCTTTTCTTACGATTTTCTGGCTATTAGGATCCTATTTGCCACTGTGCTCCTGCTGTTTTGGCTGCCTGGTGCCCCAGAGTGGCTGTAAACCTCACCCACAGCAACTCTGGAGTGACTTTGCTGTGCCAGAGCAGGACTCAGGATACTGATGGTGTTTAACTTTCCTAAAAACTCCATCCCAGCGAGGGCCTGGGGGAGTGGGAACGTGCACACGAAGCCTGGATGCTGCATTGACTTCTGGACTGCAACAGAAGGCTCCCACAGAAAGAGGGATTACTGCTAATTTCTGTTCAGAAAGGAAGGAATGGAACTGATGAGGATAACTCGTACACAGAGAGCACGCTGGACACTGCCCCAGCCGAGAGGCTATTAGCACATAATTAATTGAAATGGCTTGGCACTTGGGCTCGTGCTGCTGCCACTGTGAGAGTTAATGTTGGCCCACTTTCCATGCTCATTACAATCCATGTCAGTAGCATGGGCACATTTGCAACCATTTCCTTCTCTTTGTTGCACTATTTGCCAATAGCAGGAGAAATTGCTGCTGTAGAAGTGAGAAATCATCTCCAGCATTGCAATGGAGGAATAAATTATTCTCTGGTGCACGTTATAATTGCAGCATAATCTGGTCAGAAAAAATTAACTCCTTCTTCTGACATGGTCCAGGGAATTGTTTTGTGATGCTGTGAAAGGATGCTTTGATTTGTGGTGCTAAGCACTCATGAACAGCCTTGGCTCTCATAAACACATGCTTGGGGGAGCTTGAGGGGCTGTCTCTCCCTAAGCCCATGAGTTTGTAAATTTGTGAAGTCACCTCTCAGCAAGAAATTTTTCCCCTTTTCCAGGATCAGATCTGCAGAGCAAAACTTTCATTTCATCTTTCATTTTTTTCATTTTTTCCATTTCACTTTTTCTTAAGGAAAATGGGCCTTTTCTTAAGGATGGGTCTTAAAATTCTTGAAAATCTATTCTTGAAAAAAAACCCAACCCAAAACCAGGTGTGCAGTCAGCCCTCAGTGCCTGGTTAATAGCAAAGAGTGATGGTGAGTACACCACCAGGGAACTGCCAGAACTTCTTGCCAGAACATCCCACCAAGATCAGCCTTGCACAGAGCTGAGTGTCTCCTGCTTTGGAAAACGAAGCAGGAAAGGGAGATGTGTGTAAAAATGCAACAAGGAGTTAAATACCTACAGTCAGATTTCTGTAAGCTTCACGAGATAAAGTTACAACTTCTATTCTAGGGTGAAAATTTAGCCCCTTTCAAAATCAGGCTTTCTTTGCCATAAAACATTTTCTTCCCCACTGCTGTAGTCAAAAACTGTGGGGAAACCCAAAGAGCTGTTGCTTCCCAGGTTTAAGGACAAGGACTTGCTGTGACATTGCAGGTGATTGTCAGTGTGTGTCCTCTGAACCCAGGGGGGCTGTGCTGCTGCTCAGGCTCCATCCCCAGCTCAGCCATCCCCACAACACTGAGACTGTGTGCACATCACACTAAATGCAGCTCCCGAGGATTTATTAACATTGCAGTGTCACCAAGAGCTGGTTAATTATCAAGGATTTCTGAGCAGCACCTAGAGGGAGAGGAGCTTTGAGGAGCAGCACCATCCACACCAGCAGTGCTAATTATTTCTGCCTGTGTCATCGTGGCTGCCATCGGAGGGGACAGCTGGCACTGCTCCAGCTCCTCGTGCTCCTGCTCGTAATGAAGAGTGGCTCAGCATGCTGCACGTTAGAAGGAGATTTAATGTGCTGGCTGAATATTGTATTGAGCTCCTGATTTGTGTCAGCAAGGCCTGCTAATTCATAAAAGGAAGTGTCACCAGAACTGATTCCCCATACGTTCACACTCAGGTAAATCACTCTGGAGAAAGCCTGGCTGTAGCCATCAGTGCTTTCTGCAGATTTCGGCTGACTGGAAAGGTTGCCAAGGGATCCACTGAGGTACAGACAGAGCTCAGAGTGCAAACACACCCCTCTAGGATACCCGATGGTGTCCTCGAGGAAAGCTCATGAATCTCATTCTTGCTGTGCCTCCTTGCAGAGAAACCTCCTAAGATTCTATCCCTATCAGCCTGTGCTTCCCACTCCTGCGGTCTCTGCACAGACTCCTGCCTCTCCAGCATCCCTGGACTTCCCAGCAGCTTTGGAGCAGTCTCAAATGGCTTTTGCATCTCCCCTCACCTCTCCTGAAACAAACCCCATATTCCTCATCTAAAAACCATTCACAGAATATGCAGGAACTCTGCTGATACAAAATACTGTGTTCCTATTCACCACCAGAAAGGAAAAGTGCTGACACCTGATGTGAGGTGATGCAGCTGGGTTCCCTGGTGCCCTGGGGGGTGGAGGGACCCCTCTGCTCTGTGCTGCAGCTGTGGTGGGCACTGAGGGTCAGACAGAGGGGAGTGAGTGCTCCTGTGGCTCCATGCTGGAGTCTCTGAGGCTGCAACGTGTATTCTGATACCACAAAATCCCAGAACCCCTCATAAAATATTCATCGCTTTTTTAATGCCACGTCTTCTAATTTTAAAATTCAGCCCCTAAATAATTCAGCAGACTCATGGAAAATAAATAAATAAATAAATAAACAAGTCTCCAACAAACAAAACCCCCATCTAGGTTGTGGTACAGTTACTAAACTTGTCAAAGTTTCCTAACATGTTTCTTATTTCTTGTGAGGGGTTTTGGCTGTGCCCACTCTCTCCAGGTACTGAGACTTTTTGCTGCCTGAAATGCAGAAGTTAATACCAACAGTCTGATCCTGCCAAAGGCAGGGCTGTGCTTAGGGGATGTGCAACATCACATTTGCAGGTTTGTGAAGAAGCAGCAGGTGAGACCCTGCCATCAGCTGTGCCCCAGGTCCCACCTTCTCCAGCTGCTACAAACTGTAATTTGTGCCATAAATCTTAAAATACAACTCCTCACTGGGTATCCCACACCCCTCCCATCCCACACACATCCTGCTCACAGTCCCTCAGGGCCATCTGGTCACCCAGACTGGACTCTGAGCTACAGACCTGAGGACACTGAGAGATGGAGAGTCCAGACCTTTCCTCTGCACTTGGTTTTATAATTAAAGCACCGAATTTGGTGAATCTGTTTCTCTATGCCAAACTAAAAAGCCACTGCACCCCAGACTTTCTCTTTTTCCATGTACAGGGAGTGCTGTCCCACAGAAACAACCCCAAGTGCCCTTCTCGTACCTATTTATCAATACACAAAGAGACTCAGTAGTCCTAAAGATGAAATAAAGCTATAAACCTCTCTAGCCCTGTAGCTGTTTTTCAATAACCAGATTTTGCCCCTGTGGTTTGTTGCTGCTCAGGGCTGGCTTTGGGCAGGTTACTCTCCTGAATGCAAACCCAATTCACCTCTCACTGCAAAAATACAGCGTGGCCCCTGAAATGGTGAATATGCCAGCTGGCTTTCCCAAATTAATTAACTTTTCCCCGATGGCCTTGCTTAAATAGACTTCAAAGTTCAAAGGAAAAAAAAAAAAAGAAAAAGAAGAATTACATTTTAATAATACTCTTGACAAAAATGGGGAGAAAGTTTCCATTATTCAGCGTTGAAGTCATGGAAACTCCTGTGCCTGGCGGCTGTTTTGCCTTTTATAACATCAATAATTTAACACTTAATTGTTGTGCATTATTTGGTTAAAGCAGATTATGACTCTAACATTTGCATTTATTTTTCAGTAATGGTGAGATAGCTCTTCCTCAGTAAGAATATATTTGGACATTCATTTACCCTGCAAACAATATCACAGAGTAGCTCATCCCTAATGCTACTACTTAACCACTGAGAAATGAAGCCTCTCTCTCCTGGTGTATGATGAGAAATGTCTGTTTATTACCAAGCCATTTCGATGACTTTTCTGCAGTGCACTTTCAAACCATTTAAAACCCATTTTTTTAGGGTAAACTCTGAGCTTAACAACCCCATTATATTGTGTTTAAGCCAAATGAAATTTCCTGGTGCATCTTCAAAGGGCAGGAGACATTTCCTAATGCCTTTCATTTATCAGAAGGAATTAAACCCCTGGAGCAGCGTGGATGCAAAGACAGCCCTGGCACCCCTCAGGGCAGCGATGGCACCCTGTCACTTGTCACATCTCAGAGGGATGCACAGGCTGCAAGCCTTGGCACTGCTCTCCCTTTGAAAAAAGGCCCACACAGAGCCCACAGATTTCATCTGAGACTGGAGAAGGGCAGGGTGAAAAACTATTGAGTGTCGCTGCAGCTCCCTGAACAGGCAGAACGACAAAGTCTACGCTACTAAGAAATGATCCAAAGCAAGAGAGTTTTAATGGAAGATTGAACAACTTTTATATGTTAATACTCAAAAGTGTGTTGAATGGCATAAAATGATCGGTCCCTCGGACACCCCCCCCTTGGGGTGATTGCTCCAGTTCTGAGACATCCGTTTCTGGATGTTTTTCTGGTTGAAGCCACAACAGTCCTTGAGAAGTAGGTGCAGGTGCAGAGATTTACAGAACTATAACATTGTTTTAAATTCTTTACATGGGAAAGAGAACTTTTACAAAGTGATGCAAAGGCTAAGGAAATTTCCTGCCTGAGGCCTTTTTTCATATCCATAATTGAGTACCTTGAGACTTTTCCAGGGCTGAGAGAATATCCACCATGGATCTGCAGATCCCAGGGGAGACTCCCTCGTGCTTCCCAGCTGCCCAGCTCCGGGTGGTTTGCTCTGGGAGCTCCTGCTCTCCCCTCTGCCCATCTCACTGAGCTGCTGGGATGGACAGCCCTGCACCAGGACAGTCCTCCCTGATCCTCTCAGCTCCTATAGGTGAAAATCCCATCCACCATTCATTATGGGGGATTTCAGTGTTTTCACCTCAGAAGAATGAAAGCTTGACTTTTCAAAGACACCACCTGCAGTCCTGCAAAGGTGGGAGCCACTGAATGCTCACTCAGTGCTTAGATCACCATCACAGCAGCACGAATGGCAGCAGAGATCCAAGAGGGAGAAAGGGGCTTTCAGGATTAGAAAGCAAAGTGTGAACTCTGCTGGGATTAAGTGGCACAGAAAATTCACCTGCTGTTTTAAACCCAACAATCTTGTAATTTAGAGCAATCTTGAGAGCCTAATCAGAGCAAATCGCTTTCAACTGTTGATTTAAAAATAAAGGACTGTTACAACCATATACTTCTTTTACCAAGATGTAAAAAAAAAAAAAAATCCCAGAGAAGGTTGGAGGTAGAGATTTCAAAGAAAGCAATTTCGCTGCTCAGATCTTATGGACCTTTTCTATATTCTACCTTTTTGAACATACCCTGGTGTAGAGAGGCAAGAACTAGGGACCATGACCCCAGTGTATAGATATGTAAATTAGAAAAAGTTAATAGCTTTGAAAAGTTTACAGGTTCGAGAGGAGCACGGGTTCTGTGACACATTTGATAAGGTTTGGATCTGCGAGCGTTTGCACACGGAGCATAACATTTCCACGGCCCCACTAACACAAATCTGTGTTTTGCAGAACTCCAATGAATTCAGCTCTGACAGCAATTAGTCTCACCACCTTATCATCCACTACAAAAAGTCAAGTCACACCGAATACAGAACTAAAGGCTGGATTTTCTGAGGTTCCTAACGCCTGCTCAGGCATCTGTGCAGATTTTAAAAAATGTGCATTAATGAGGCTCCACGGAACACTGCAGCTACTGCAGAAAAATTGACTCCCTGAACTGCAGGTTATGATCCTACTGGGAATGAGTTTGTTTGTGTGCTTTGGGTGGTAGGTACACTGCCTGCTCTCTGGAAACAAGCAGCCTGAGCAAACTGTGCCACTCGCTGAGCTGGAAGATAACACTGCAGGTTGATTACGAGCGTCCGTAATAAAAACCAGAAATCCTCGGGAACAATAAATACCCATAATACAACCTGAATCCCCTCCAGCGATAAGAATAAGCAATGACCTTCTGAACAGCTCACGTTGGAAACGTGTGCAAGGTGGCAATCTGTCTGCATGCAGCTGGCTGAGATGTGATTAACAGGGACTCTGTGTCAGTCTGAGAGCTCCATTTCGGATGGGGGCCTCTCCTGCTGTCTCTTTACCTCTGCAGAGTGATGATACCTGCAGAGGTGTCAGGAGACGAGCTTGCCCCTGGCACAGAGCTAACAAGGATCATTAAACTCTGATGAACATCCATTTAAATTGATCTTTCTTAGTCAAAAACTTGGCTTCTGCCCAAGGCAGCCGCTTCTGAACAAGTGGCTACGCTCGGGAGAAGTCAGGGTGAGACAGACTAAAACTACACAGGATTTAACTTGTGTCCAGGCGATATTCCATGGAAAAGGCAGTGCCATGGTCACTGCAGGAGTGGTGCTCCCCAGACAGAGCATGGCAGGACCAAAGCTCAGCCTCTCCAAGGAAAAGGCTCTGCATCCCTCAGAGGAGTGGGCTGCTAATGAGAGACGCAGGCTGCTAACAGGAGTTGCTGTGTTAGGGATGGAGAACTGGCAGGAATCCACGGCTCTGACCTCAGAACAGAGCAGAAGCCCACACAGAAAGAGGGATTCCATCTGTGTGAGTCCGTGCTAGGTGCTGCTGAGGGCCTTGTGGAGAGCAAACCCACATTTTGCTCAGCTCTTGCTGTGCTTTTCCTGTGCCTGCTCGGTAGTGCCACCGTGCTCCCTGAACATTGGCATCCAACAGATCTCAGGGAAGTGCTACAAAGCAGCTCTGTTCAGATGCCTCAGCCCTGAAAACAGGAAATGCTAAATAAGAATCCAGTAAGTCAGTTGGCATTCCCCTGCATATTGGGTGTCCAGAAAAGCACTTGCATGTGTTTAGCAAAGCATTTAATTAAGTGGAGCTGGGTGGCAATATTTACTCAGCTAATGCCTCTGTATTGGCAGTTGCTTTCACTTGTACAATGGTCCTGTCCCTTGTTTTTAAAGGCCTGTGTTTTTGTCACCACAAGTTGCTCTTAGAAAGAACCCAAAATCTTTTGAAAACGACTGATATTCCAAAACCCAGGGAAAAATTACCTGCTTTCTAGATAACCAGGGCTATTTTCCTGGTTGCAAAGAATACAGACTGCCCTAGAATCATAGCCAGTCTATAATCTTCTGTACTTTATCTTATATTTAAATGCTGAATTTTCACATCACTCTCACCCGGTCATTCATGGAGGAACGCTTTACCATTCATTACTGCCAGCACAAATTACAGCTGCAAGTGGAACATTATCTAATTATTGTTTTAGGGAAAGCAAACCAGTAAAAAAAGCTCTTGAAATCCCAAAAGGTGATTTGTGGGCAGATTTAAAGGGAGAGAATGCTTCAAGCTATCTATTATTAATGCTCAGCTATGCTGACCTTTGGCAAATAATCTTAAGTCACACACAAAGAGCACAGAAAGACCTGAAAGACCTGACCCAAATGTCATTGAAACAGCTTACACTGGGTTTTAGTGGGATCTAGATCAAGCTCAGCACTAAATTAATTTCTGGGTTGTTATAATCTTTATACTTGACTATCTTTCATGTTGTACCATATGGTTATCAAAACTTACTGCATTTCCATCTGGGTCTATGCATGAGCTGTACATTAACTCTCAGAACTGAATCTTCATTATGAGAAGAAAGAGGGTGATTTAATAGCTGAGAAGGTGTAAAGGCACAGATTCACCACGCGCTGAAATGCTCGCCTTGGTCTGTTTTACAAATGGTTGTGTTTCTTGATTTTTCTCCTCATTTTTTTTCACGCCTCGTACTATTGGATAATGTTTACTCTGTGCCACTTTGCACCCTGTAAATTGGAAGGATGATTCTGCTGAGACAAAAAGGAAAAAACAAAACCTCAAACCATAAAAACCCCATCAACCCAAGTCCCCATCACACACCCAGGGTTTGGCTGGAGGGGATCAGCACTTCCCCCTCCACAGGTACTCTTTTGGGAAACTCTCCTTTTCCTCTGGCAGAGTTTCCTGTTCCAAAGGCACGCTCCTTTGAGAGGGAGGATCCAAGCTCACAAGCAAGATTTTGTTACGCTCTGGCTTCACAAACAGGAGCTCAAAACATCAACAGAGCCTTTTTATATATGGAGTAAACAGAAGAGCCGTGAAGGAGCTCCCTGTCTGCTGCAGATTCATGAAGTGAGAATGGGCACGATTCTCCAGCTGAGAGGAAATAATTCACTGCCTTCAAAGCTCCTGGCTCCACAAAGATCAGAGATCCAGATGCCCGGTACCATTTTCTGCAAACACAAACTGGGAATTGTGGAAATGCAACAAATCTTTCCATGCACAAGTGGAGTCCTACTCTGACAAGCTCTGGAGCACACCATCCTCAGTGGTTTAGATTTTTCTGACCGAGGGTTGGAAGGGAAGAGAGAAAGTGGAAGATGTGCAATAAATTTCATTTATTTATAATTCTGCTCTGGTTTAGAACCCACTCAATTTATACCAAAAGCCCTTGGCTCAGAAACACCGTGTCTTTTGCATAATACACAAGTACTCATAGAAAAATGTAGTGTACAAAAAAGTGGCCAACATTTTTTAAAGTGACTAATGATTTTTGAGTGTTTAAATATAAATAACTTTAAAGGGAACATAATTTTCGTAACCCTTGAATAAACCCTTTCAGCTCTTCTTAAAGCAGATACTACACAGCACTGTGGAAACACCCTTAGAAATTTGGGGCAGCTTCTCCTTTTAAAATTCATTCTTTTAAAATTACGAGTTTTTTTTCCCCTCCATGAGGACTGTCAGGATGCTGTCCCTATGTAATATAAGTCCCTTTGAGGTTTCTCCAAATAGCTTACAAAGGCATGGCATTTTCTTAACATAATGTCCCAACCACTCTATTAAACAGCCAGGACATTTAAAAAGCGCTTTTTTTTTTTTTCCATTTTGCTTTGTTGTTTTTCTCAAAAAATAAAGCCAAGTGGATATGAAAAAAGTGCTCTGTAGAGAGCTGTTTGTGTCATTTTCTTTTGATAAAATGCCCTATTATATCTTCTAAGCTTCATCCTCCATTTTATACATTCCACATTTTCATGCCAATTCATGCATTTACCATTTTTCCTTCTTCCACCTGCAGTTATTCTGCCCACTACTGATTTTGCTCCCAAATATTTTTTTTTCTGTTGGTCACCTGACTGTGCTGTTCCCATGTCTCTGACACCCCCTCTTACCCCATGTCCTCACAACTTTTCTCCTTTCCAATCCTACTAATTTAATCTCTACTTTACTGCTCAGGTGAGTTCTGACTTCCAGCATCTTCCACTGCAATTCTTCGTCTTTTCTTTTCCAAAAGAAAATTGTTCTTCCTTTGCTGAAAGTATTAAGTGCATATACATATGCTGTGCAATTCCAGAGTTTAAAACTGGAACAGAATTATCTGATATTCCTGGCAGGACAAAAGTTCTGTACCTTTTACCTCTGCCAAGTCAACACAGCAGAAAGAGAAAGAGCAGGGTTTTGCAGTGCCTCTCTCAGCCGTGGGGTCCATTGGCTTGATTTTAAAACTTCCCAATTTGATTAGAAGTGCTGGCAGGTGGGGAAAAATTGTCCTTGGACTAATAAACAGCAAATTTGATAAGAGAGCAACAGAAAGACCCTTGCTGCACCGCCTCACAAATATCACTCCCGGAGATGATGATTTGTTTCAGCCTCCACAACAATATGTGAAATATGATTAATCTTTAGTTCCTCAGGATGACACTGGGAACCCAGACTGTCTGCAATAACTGAGCATGCATGTGAATTGTTTTTTGGTTGACCCATTTTGGGTTTTTTTTTTTTTGGTAGGGGCTGAGGTGTGTTCTGGTTTCCTGCTTTTTTTTTTCCTTGAAAAAAAAAAGATTGATAAGCACATAACCTTGGGGACAGCAATACAAATTCTGTGTCTTGGCTCAGTAACTGCTGTGCCAGGAGACAGGGAATCAGTGGGGGACCTGAGCATGGGCTGAGGGCACTGCATAGCCCATGGATATTTTTTGACCTCCCCTTTCTTCCCCTTGCCTGCATGACTGCTGCTGAAATGAAAAGTGAAACCAGCCCGAAATACAACCCTTGCATTTACATTTTTTGAAAATGTTCCAGCACTCGGTTCCATCTGTGCAAATCAAAACCCGTGGCTGAGTAACACACAAAGCCTTATTAAAAAATACTAAGAGGAATTATATGCAAATTAGGGTTTTCATTGTCTTTCATCTCATAAAGGCTAATAACACTACAGAGGACAACCTTCTTATCAAAAATAGTTTCTAATACAAATTGCCTTTGACTGTATTTACAATGTCACTTTTAATCAAGTAAATTGTCAGGCTACTGCACTTCTGCCATCTACATGACACAAAAATATAATGAAGAGGGAAGCGGGTACAAGTGCTTTCAGCTTTAACTGGCTGCCCACTTCATACCAATTACTACCTATTTAGTAAGCTTGCTCTTCTGTTCTTAGAAAAACACTAGAAATAAATGTATGAGTTCCTCTGAAGGAGACACCATGCAGAAAAAAAGCTTATTCCACTTACCAAGAACATTTGTCTTTGTAATTACACCTACTTTTCTTACTCCTATGCAATTAGTAAATACAAGCTAAAAATAGCCACTTGAATGCCAATGTGGTCCCTGGCTGTTTCTCTATTATGTCACTGTTAGGTTAGTTCAATATTCCATTTGTTTGTGAGTTAACAGCTCTGTTCAGAGGTGGGTTTACTCCTGCAGGTGCATTTTCACTCAGAGCACACACTCCTGTCTCCACACGCAATTCCCACAGAGACTCAGGTACAAGCAGCTGTGCTGTGCCCTGCTCTCAGCATTCAGCTGCCATCCTGCAGCTCTGCCACACTCTGGCACCTTCCCTGGACTCTCTCCCTGGGCATTTTGTGACACGTTTTTAATTGCAGATGGAATTATTTCCACATTTTGTGGTTGGTGGTTTTTTTTTTTTT
>VWZT01000741.1:900114-947707 GCA_013397055.1 Pachycephala philippinensis
GCCAGCCCAGCTCTCTGAGTCTGAGAGGATGGAGGGCTCCCAAATCCACCAGCCACAGGAAAAGACAGAAAGCTGCCCCCTGCCCCATGCCCTCTGTACCCCAGGCAGGGTATTCAGTGCAGTGTTTACCCCATAGCTGAGGGGACTTGAAATAATAAATTTATAAAACAAAGCTTTGGGCTGGTAGACACATTTTTTCATGGGAATGCTTCCCTATGCCTCCTGTTTGACATAACAAATAAGAGTTGGCACAGGGCAGGCCTTTAAAAAAATACAGGGAGAAAATAAAGTGGCTATAAGACACAATTCACCAGGCCTGCTAAACTGTGTGATAGCTGGGAAACAGCTCCATTTTACAATTCCACTGCTGCATTAAAAATCTGCATATCCATACTATGAGCTATGTCTATGCTGAAAAGGAAATAATGAGGGATTGTGCTATCCCCAGTGATGCTTAGTCAAAACAGTATATTGAATTTTAATATCAACGATTTCATGAGAATTATTCCACAGGAAAAGTAATCAGGCATATATACCATTGATGTTTTACTGAAACGTGTACTAGCAGCATGGAAAGCATGTTTTAATTTCCCCTTTCATTTTTATGTGGAAAGAAACAAGCTTCTTTTCTGCTCATCCAAAATCTATGAATATTCAAGCTGCTTAACTGAAAATGCTTGGAAGGAGCAGACAGCAAAGAAAATTATATTGTATAGGTCTTTTAACAGGAAGGCTCGGAAGAACACAAAGTTAAATTTTCAACACCTTACCAGCACCTAATTTAGAGAGAAATGTTTGCCTGCAACAATGTCAGTGCTTCTGTTCTTCTCAAAAGGGACAAACTCATCAGGAGCACAAACAGTGAAAGCTGCAATTTCCCCTGTCTGCTGCCACCAACACACAGCATGAGCTCTGGCCCACGCCCTCCCATTGTTATGCAGGTAAGAATTTGAAAATTGCACAATTCAAAGAATATAACCAGAGTGGGCACAGAAACAATCCAACCCGTGGCCTGCAGTGAGCTGCAGGCTGCAAATCCTTACTGAAACCTCTACAGTGAGTGTTCTCTGCAGCCCTGCAACTTCTCACAGCTGCTCAGACAAGGGCCTCCAGCAGAAAAGAGGAAAAACCCCTGGAATCATACCTTTATATGGTTATATTACAACAGGATCCCCCTGTAATTGAGAGCCACGGGTGTTGCTGACCCTAGAACCTCACTAGTTGGGCTCTGAGGGATCTCTGCTTTCCTTTGGATGTCTCTGTCTGACTCATCCCGAGGCTCTACTGCCATCTGAGCAACCAAGAAAATAATCTCCTCGCACACATTTTTGGTTGCTTTCCGGCAGTGGCTGCCCACACTCTGCCTTTCTCAGCTTCCTCACTGAAAGGAGCCCCAAAAGGAAGATCCCTCTAATATTCTCTCTCTCTCTCAGGAGTTCACCTGATGCTCAACCTCCCCAGTGCTCAGCCCAGATCAGGGCACTGCTGCACTGAGCTGGGCTGGAGATCCCTTTCTGTATTCTCCACCTTGATCCAGCTCCAGACACCCTAAGCAGGAATCTCAGAGTCATGAAAAGCACTTTTATCCTTATCTGTCTCACAAGAAAGAGGTTTTAAAGACAGCACAGTGCTCCCAGCTTGTGCTCTCCAGTTGTGGTGGAGATCTCTGGTCCTGGAGAGAAGCCTCCAACCAAGACCCATCCAAGCAATTTAGAGCACCCTGTCTCAGATTTTTCAGTGGGTCGTGGGACAGTCTGCTGGAGGAAAAGCAAAGAAAATGACTTTTAAAAAGAAAGAGAGGAAAAATGTGGATTGCTTATGTCTCATGATGGACACATAAAGTGGCTGTATCAGGTGTCAGTGCTGACTGCTGGTTGCAGTTCAACATTACAAGATAAATTCCCAGCTGAAAAAACACAACTCAATCCCCAAACAATTGTTTCACAATAATATTTGCTGGAAAGCCACTGCATAGAGCTTTGGGAACCCTGTAAAAATTCCTCCAGGGAAGAATTTCCCTCATGCTGCAGCGAAGCCAGTGTTTCTACCAGCATTTATCACACACCTAGCAGCTTTATAACCTTTTAAAATGTGCAATAGCTGGGCTTGTGACAAACTTCCTGATCTCTTACAGGAGACACGCAATGTTTCCCATCCGTTATGCAAATCCAGATTGCAAAAGAGCTTCTCCAGGAACTGCCTGAATAAATCCAGCAAAGCGAGTCGGGAAGCACTTAAAGCCAACAGACCGGGTCAATAAGGATAGGGTTGGCCTAATCTGTGAGGTAATTACAGACATAAGTAGGAGATTTGAACATTTATTTATACAATTAAATTATGAATTCCTCAGTGGGGAGGTGTGGGGTTGGACCTGCAGAAGGAAAAATGAGCAGAGATGCAAAATCTTTGGTGTATTTGATTGCCTCTCATAGATTATTTCTATTAAATGATGGCAGACGGGTCAGCAGATTGTCTTGTTTTTGCCACCTGCCCATGGCAAACCTGGCGTGCTCCTGTGCTCGGGGCAGAGCCAGCACTCGTGGGAGCAGAGCTGGAAGAGCTGCTGGAAATATTTAAGTTCAGGAGTGAGGGAGGCAGGACATGCAACAACTTGCAGTGCTGGAAAATGCAGCTTAGTGTAAAGAGCAACAGAAATTGAAAAGCCTCCTCTGAACGGGAGCCAGTAGCTCCTGGATCTTCCTCTTTGGCAGCTCCTCTGCATCCCTCAGAGTGGGAAAACATTAATCATACCACAGCTATCCATGGCTTCCAAAAGGCACAGCCTGTGCTGTTTTCCCGTGCCACCGTCAGGCATCACCCCTTTCCTGCAGCATTGCTGTATCCAAAAACACATCCTGAATTCCAGCTGCAGCCCATGGAAACATCCCCCTCACGTGGGACACAGCCCAGCAGCCCGCTGAGAAAGGAAAGGAGACAACTGCAGACCTCTGCTTCATCTCCTGCCTCCCACCAGGGCCTCTGCACCTCCAGCTCTCAGCCCAGCCCCAGATGAAACAAGGTGATGCCATCTCCAGCTTTGTACCAGAGCCTCGTGGCTCTGCAGGATGAATTGAGCACTTCAGGCTCTGAAGATGTGAAAACAAGCCCTACTGCAAATATTATTCAGAGTTCAGTGATCCGTGTCCTCCCAAGGGCAACCCTCAGCTTTCTGCTCCTGCCAGCATCGCTCCTGACAATTTCTCAATAAAAATTTCCTCCGAGCAGTTGTTCAAATGGAAAAAATGCAGGCAAAATAGAAATCTTAAAACCCACCATATAGATTGCTGATGAACTTTATCACCTAACCTTGAGCCACTGGAAAAGAAATAGGAGGGGAAAAGACAAGTTCAAATGGTCTGAGTTAGAAGTGGAGCTAGTTATCCACATCCTGGCTGAAATACATTCACAGGACTCCTGGAGAAGATGTATTTTTAAAATGTAATATGCAAAAGCAAATGTAAAGTGTTGGTGGCTTGAAAGCATGTCTAAAGTGTGAAAGATGAAAGACTCAGAGACACATCCATTCAGCTGTCCAACAATTTCAGGGGCTGCTGTCTACAGAATGAGCCCTGATGTACCCAGGCATAAATGAGATTCAAAAATTGACAGCTGTGAATAAGTCTTCTCTTAAAATAAAAATACACAGAGTAACCTGCATTCAAAACCAAGCACCTCTTGCTGGCTCTCCCCTCAAAACACATCCACTTTTATTTATGTTCAGTAGGAAGATTTGTGTCAATTTTTCATTTTACATAAACAACATCTGCCTGGTGATAAGATGCACTGGCACTCGTGATCTCCAATGTTTACATCCACAAACTGTTCTATAAGAACTTAATATATTGGCCTTGTTTTTCATCAGTCTTGACCCGTTTTACAGGGGCATAAATCAGAACAAATTACATTTAGGTGGTAGTAAAACCAGAACCGTTTCAGTGGACATTAACTTTTAAGGCTTTTGCAGCTGACAATGGAGAAGAGTGCACAGGAACAGCTCTACCTCTTGGACATCTCATACAACAGTGGGAAAACTGCTGCAGCTTTCAACTGCTGCACAAGCACAGAAAAAATAAATAGGAGGGATATTTCAATTCCACACGAGCTCATTTACTGTTTCAAACGCAGCTTAAATATCTCTGTGTGCAAACAGACCCCGCTCAAGACATTCCTCAGATGAAGACACTTTTTTTCAGCTTTCATTGACAAGTTGTGAGATTCCTTTGTTCTCATTTTGGCCCCACATTTGGATGGTTTTAGAAGGTTGCCTCATTATCGAGGTTGAGCATCCCCTATCTTACAAATACAGCATTTGCTGCAGTAAAAATTTTTAATTTGCAAAAAAAATTGGATTAATTCAAAAGAAATAGAGAAAAAATAATAATGGAGTTGATGAAAACTATGAAGGAAATTATTATTAGCTGCTTCTGGGAAAAAAAATGTAGTGCAATGTTATTCTGATACTTGTTTCTAGGAATCACAAATCCTTTCAGTAAATTGTATCAACCAAGTGTCAAACCATGGATTGATCTCTCTGCCTCAGCATTCCCAATCTTGACAATTTGCTGATGCCTTTTCACCCAGCCTTTGATTACATTCCCAACACTATTTTTGAGGTATATTGTACAATAGTTCTTGAACCTGAACTGCTGCTGAAATCCCCATAAAATGACAGTAGGGCCTTAGAGGATTCAATGATGTTCTAAAATATACATGGCCAAAACCAACCCTTAACATGGTACTGGGGCTGAAACTGATAATACATAGCACATTGTGCAAATATAGAGATTAATTATTGAAATAATTAACTGGTTTGTCCAAGGTCACACGTAACAATGTCTGCTTGAGAGCTATTTCTACACCTTAGGAAAAGTCCAAGGGAAGAAATCAGCCAGAGTTTATGCACCCAAAGATGTGATGAAGTGACAACTCACTATAAACCACTGTAGGTGGGCAGAAATAGGGGGCAAAATCGTATTTAGAGCTTTGCAAGAGGCTTGGGAACAAGGTTTAAAAGTGCCAAGGGAGAGGGTGGTGCAGCATGGGCTGAAGGAAGAGGCCAATCTGATAGACATCTAAAAAATCAGGGTGCAGGATCAGAGACTGAGAGGAACA
This sequence comes from Pachycephala philippinensis, assembly GCA_013397055.1. Lineage (NCBI taxonomy): Eukaryota > Metazoa > Chordata > Aves > Passeriformes > Pachycephala > Pachycephala philippinensis. The sequence continues at coordinate 905,227 of VWZT01000741.1, forward strand.
CAGAAATTTTGTGATAGTAAAATCACATACCGCGTGAAGGAGGAGCAATGCTGAAGCACACAGCAATATTTTATACACTTTATTTATTAAAAATCCTCCCTCAGAAATAACTATCTGCCTTCACAGCAACTGCTCTTCTCCAGAGAACAAATGTGGTCTATTAGCTTTCTTTTATATATCCTGCATTGTTGCAATATTGAGTAATGCTTGAATCTAATTCTTCTGACACAGTTATGAAAAATGTAATTTTTAAACTTTAAAATATTTACACAGCTAGTGAGACTTACACAATTAGAGCCTGAATAAAATTGTCATTTATATGTAATATACAATGAAACATTTGTTAAATTCAATCAGTTAAAATAAAAGCAGCAATAAAGCATCAGCAGACAAGAGGAACCCATTTTAGCCTGCTGTTTGTTTATTTATGTATTCATCTGGTTAATAAATTTTCACCAGCCTTGCAAATATGCACATTTTAATGACAATTTTGGAGAGGCAAGGGATGGGATTGGGGTGGGGAGGACACAAGTTCTCTCCTCAGCCAGGAACAGGGAATATCAACTCCTGCCCTTGTACAAAGCCCTTCAGGAGTGGATTCTGTCCCATGAGTGATATTCATGAGAAGTTGGGGTCAATATAAGGAATACTAGTATTTATCCCTAGTAATAGTTTTCCAAACTAATTAATTCCACTTTTCTCACTTTGGTTGGTCTTTCTTGCTTGTAGGAGCTGCTGTTAGACATGCAAAGAGGCTCGAGTGCCTGTGTGCACCTAATCTTGTCCAGCAATTTCTTTTCATTAGTGGGATAAAGGCACTCTGCTGCATTCACAGCTCCACTTTGTGCCCTTGGAGTGCTTGGCTTAACCCTTTTAACGTGATTAAAACAAACAAAGATCAACACAGCATTCCTCAGAATGGCACAGACAAGCCTAATCGCTATTGAGACTTCATAATGGAAACAAAAAAGCCAAAACTTTTTCCCTTTTTACTTTAAGTAGGGTGGAAAAAATCTAATTGATTGTGATCAGTAAAGCCAATACTTTGAGATGTTGTCAGGGTTACTCGATTTATTGTCCTTTTTCAGCAGTCTTGGCCATTACTTAACTATTGGATTAATTGTATGCAGAACAAATCATCTGCCATTTCATTTTATGACTCATTAAGCAAGTACAGCAGATAACCATTACTGCTTTTTGGTGTAAGAAGATGTCAAAACTTATGCACTGCTAATGATGCTGGAATTAAGAAAAGCAAATACCTTGCTGTGTGCAAAGGTCAGAGTAAGCAGTGATGGAATACTTATCTGCCCCAAAAGGAAAATAAATCAATTTGCTGAGCCTTGGGAGGGGTACAAAGCTGAGACAGGAGGCTGCAGGGTGAAGAAATAGCAGTTCAGCTGCAGGTGGCTCTCAGTGGTGCTGTAATGCAGAGCACTGCTACCCACAGAACCCTGAATATCTGCAGGAGACTGTTCCTCTGGAAGCAGAGATCTGCCTTGGACAGAGCTGGGGCCAGCCAGGAACGTGCCTGGATTTTGGGGAGACTGATGTGTAATGAAAGAGGCTTTACAGAGTGTCACACTTTGGAAGGAAAAAAAAGAGATCCCATCCTGGCTGATCTTGCCAGGACGGGAAGAGCACAAGTCTACACTGTGACGAGTTTTCTGGAGGTGTCTCAAGCTCTTTCACTCCCAGCCTGAGCTCTCCCCAAAGCCCATCACCATCTGTAAAACCTCCTGAGGTACAACGCCTCCCTCTGCTCCCCTCTGCAATCTGTTCACGAAGCACCACACGGGATGCTGATCACACACTGCAGTGCCTCCTGCAGATTCGGAGGGAAACGGGCGAAAAAGCAGAGTATGGAGTGAAAAAAAAGATTGTTTGTGTCCTAATAAAACTCTTGTTTCTTCGTAAGTAATATGAATTTGTGCACTTTGGTGTGTAGAGCACCAGACCAATTAAACTAAATTGCAGATGTGTCTTCTCTCTGTTCTGGATTTCTCTCCCTTTTTTTCCCCCTGGAGATTAAGTGCTTATACTGTTCTTTTTCAGGGAACTAATAATAAGAAGAACAGCAGTAATCTCTCACTAGTGCCATTAAAAGTATCTTTTATTTTAACACTCATCCCATATATTTGTTGCAACCTGACCTTTAAAGCTGTGAATAATGTCAATCAAAGCATAGTCATTTATCCTCAACATTTTAATTACTGTTCTCAATATTGATCCCATTTTACCCATTTCCTACACTTATTGTATTAAAAATATAAAATTTTCTTCCCCTCACATTCTTAAAATATTAAAAACATAGGAAGTCAAATCCTGGTGAAACCTGCTGTCAGAGATAAAATGTTTTTTAGGAGATGGAAAGAGACAAGTGAGACGTGTAAGAAGTCAGCACAAAGCCCCCTAAGTCTTGCTGAGTTAGGAAAAGGCTGTGCATCGGGGGTGATTTCCTGCAGGCTGAAATCTGGAAAAGGGGAGAGGACACCAAAGCGTTCACTGAGAGAAATCAAAGTGCCCCTGTGGAACCTGCAATGGATGGCCAGTGGCAAGGAAAACCACCTTACAAAGGCATCACAAATTGCCAGGAGAATGGAAGGGACCCTTTTGGGTTGGGAATAGGAAGGAGAAATGCAGAAAGTGGCACTGGGTTCCTTGGTGACCGGGTTGCTGCCCCACCTCTCTGCTGCCCAGCTCCAAAGCCTGGATGCCAACTGAGACCCACAGCACCAGAGCAGGAGGGGAGTTAGAAACACTGTGATCCTCTTCTTTCAAATTAATCTCATTTCTTATCTCCTCCCTGCCTGGAGCTGTCATTTCTGATGGAAAACCCTGGGGATCAAGCAGCAGGGAGGCACCGGGCTCGTGTGGCACCGAGGTAACCCCGGGAGTGAGCAGATGAAGTCTTTGAAATGACTCCCTGGCAGTGGTTACAGCACGTTCTAAGAGCTGGCATGATGCTTGTGACTCGTTTGGCTCAATCCTCTCCCTGATGAATGAGTTTTCATAGATCCAGGACAAACGCCTCATTTTTCTTTTCCTTTTAATAGAACTCCACTGTGCAGCTCCTCAGGAGCCAGCACCTTGTAGGGCTGTTTTGTCATTACCCAAGTTGCTGCAATGTTCTCCTTTGAGTGAATGCTAAATTTCTTTCCCCCCTCCAATTTACTTTTCTCCCATCATTCTGTGTGACTGCATTAGATAGGAAAGATGTCTCAGATGTTTAGCAAGAGGAAGGATTGCTTTGTTGTGCTTGGGAATAGAAACATTTCCTTGTTCTGCCAGCTTTCCTCACTTAAGACTAAAAGAAAACAAATAACTGTGGACAGTCTGAAGGTCTCAGAGCAAGTTGTCCCCACAGCACAGCAGTCCAAACCTTTACAGCTTCATCAGTTACTGCTTGCAAAATGTCATATATTGAAAAAAATCCCTATAATTGCTATTATTATTATTAATTTAATATTGTATGCTTATTTGTCTATAAAATACATTTCTCTGCCTTAATACCACAGACTCCTTCATCACATCAGAGCTTCTCACCCTTCCTTTGATACTGTCCAAAGAGTACCATGGAGAGCACTATTATTTCCTCAGATACCTTTTTCTTTCCCCTTTTCTATTTCACCTCATTTAACATACTAAGTACATGCTAGGAGTGCAAAAAGAATTGCCATACATTACCATCTGAATGCAATGAGAACCCATTTTATGCTGCCTTAACTTTGGATTTCTAGTGCTTTGAATGCAACTGGGGTAAGCATTTTGCTTGACAATGGGGTGTTATTATTAAGAAAATAACAGTTAATGGCCATATCTTCCTGCTCTAAGAACCCTCAGCTGCACTGAAACATGAGGCAAATCCACTATTTTGCTGTTCTAAATGAAAGCACCACTATAGGTGAGATGTTTAGATTCTGCTGCCAAGCACTTTCCTTCGAGCAAAATTTAAGCTTCTCTAGTAATTTAACTGATAATAAAAATACCTAAAATAATATTATGCACTGTTTGCAGACAATTATAGCTAATATCTCACGTACTTGCTAAACCTCCTATTTAACTTCCTTAGTGTTGCGGGTCATTTTAATCGACCTCATGAACATCTCAGGTGCCCAGTGACACATCTGCTCCCGAAATTACAGCATCCCAGGGGCTAACCAGGGGCTGGAATTCGGGCAGAGCAGCTGGGAGTGGACAGGAGTGGCTGTGACAGGCAGAGGGGACCGGGGAGGGTGGCAGGAGCCCTGTGCAGGTGAGCGAGGCTGAGGTGCCAATCACAGCTGCTGGTAACAAGCGACGGGGGAGCAGCACCGCCACAGCCCCAGCTCCGCATTTCCATCATCATGATGATCCTGTGACAACTGAAAAATCTCCCAGGTGGCCAGAGATGTTATAAAACACAGAGGCATTCATAAAGTCGTGAGAGCTTGTGCCTCGCTCGCTGAATCCATCGAGCCTGGCGGTTCCACGGGCGGGGAAAGGCACACCGAGTTAGCGCTCAGCAGAGCGGGGCAAAGGACTCCCAGCGCTCACCCTAAAAAGATCTGGCATTAAACAGGCCAAATGAGGCTTCTCAGCAGGGAATGGATGTGGATTGTCTATCAATCTGTCATGGCAAAAACGAGCTCCGAGCAGAGGCATTATTGCTCTTCTGGACAAGGATGCACCGAGCTGCCTGGGAAGTGGGCTGCGAGAAATGTGTTAAATAAAATGACATGGGAGCAGCAAGAGCAGGGAGAGATGGAAATGAGAGCAGAGATGTTATTAAGGCAGACAACCGAGATAGCCTTGGAGCTACCAGCATATGTGTCAAATAGCTGGTTGGTCAAAGAGTTTTAGTCACTGTTCTCACAGTTCCTCATCAGCAGACCCTGACGACAGTCAGTGAATTAATTCTTTTCAACATCTCCAGGAGTTACTTTTAGAAATGCGACTTTCGTTCCTTTCCCTGTCTCCACTTTACCGGCAAAGTTTAAAACACTCCACAGAAGTTTTCAAGGGGTTAAAATATATGGCCCCTCTATTCTATTTCTAATCATGTGGGGTAAAGTTTCACATTCTTGACATATTAAGTGAAAATAATTCTTTTGTATTTTGAACTACTTCCAATGCCATCTGGAGCATTTTAACACTAGATGACTCGCTAGCAAGTATAAAAATCCAAAGTGCTTATAAGAAAGATACATGGCTACAAGTTACCCTATTAGTATTCAGTGGTTTATTTTATAACTTTTGAAGATACCAGGCTCTAATCTGCACGCAACTCCAATTAATGTTAATGGGAATTATGTGAACATCCAGAGTAGTTATATGGCCCTTAAACTCTTGGTACAACAACTCTCATTGTCTACTACTCCAAATTTGCATAAGCAATTAATGTCTCATTAATGTCTCATTAGGAACTCATATGGTGTGAGGGAGGAAAGAGCATAAGTGCCTCTATGGAAACTGCATTAGGTCACACGTGAAAATGACTTTACTGGTTTAATCTTGTTTTGTATTTGTACATGCAAAAAAAAGACAAAATTGCAGGGAGGCAGGGTTTGGCAGAGATCAGTGTGGCTGCTGTGGGGTAAAGCAGACCTGCATTTGCAGGAGATGTTTCCAGTTGGACACAAGACATTTAGGAAAGAACCAAAAAAAGGCCACTGGGCTCCTCTGACAGCAGAGCAAGCTCAAACCACGTGCTTTAGTGTCTGGGGTTTGGTAACTCCCATACTTCAAACAATGGGGCAGCCCCACTGAAGTCAAGTAAAGACCTTTACTTTGCTGGCCTGTAGCCATCACCCCTTCATCCTTAGAGAAATCCAAACCATTTTGGTTTGAGCTTGCTTTGTTTGAGGTTGTTTGTCAATGAATGTAAAAACTGAGCCCAGGATTTGAGGCATGTCCTCACCAGTGCCCAGTACAGGGGGTGGTCACTGCCCCTGTCCTGCTGCCCACACTGTGGATAACACAAGCCAGGACACTGAAAAGCCCAAATCCTCTGCAATACTCCATGATGCTGAGAAGCTTTGGTGCAGCAGCTCCAGGGAGGGTTTGAAGGACCAGCATCTGAAGGAGAGTGTGAAAGGCTGATCTATTCAAGAGGGTGCACTCAAAAACCAGTCAGGAGCTGGATGGAGACTGCACTAAGCACACACTGAAAAAGCTTGATGTTGCCTGAGAGAGCCCACTCCTTTCCCGGGGAAATCTAATGGGATTCATACTCTGAAGTTGAAGAACATCCTGACTATTAACTGAAAATATAACTAAATGTTCTTGGTGTGTTCATAAACCCTGAGAGAGCACATCAGCTCCCAGCTCCCATTAGCTGTTACTTGTACTCCAGCATCCTTTCGGGCTGCTGCAGCCAGTGCAGCTCTAAAGAGCAGCACGTTGGTTCTGGAGAATCCCAAAGGGACCCAGGAGTTCTAACCAGGCTGTGCTCTCATCCACTCAGTGCTGTTTCTTACCACGATATTCCAGCTGAAGTGGGAGGAATTTTAGTGATGTGTCTTTAGTTCAGTGGGGTTAGAGAGCTCTGAGCGCCGGCTCCTGTCAGCCACAGAGCCCTGGGCCGAAGCTTACAGCTGGCACACAAAAGAGAGCTGCACCAAGTGCTTGAATTTTCAGTGGAAAGGAAGATGGAAGAATTTGGACAAGGACAGTGCAGTCTGAAATGGAGAGACACGAGTTGTTAATCAGGAGAGCAAGCACAGTGCTCAAATGCACCTGCGGTAATTTATGGAGAGAGTGTTTTTTCTGGATGAGCTGTTTGTGATGCAAGTACCTGGAGTTAATCCAGTGCTGATTTGTCAGGATATGGACCACAGCACCTGAAGAATGCTCCTGGCAAATATTTCAGATCCAGCTACCCTGAACCTGTACCTCTGATCCCTCTCAAAGCTGCTAGAACTGATGTTATCTGGACTGAAGGAACACGTGAAGTGAAAAAGGCTTTCACCTGGGAAATGGAGAAGATCTGGGAAACTGAACTGCTTAGAAATGGCTGGATCTGGTTCTAGCTGCTTTGAACCAGTTTGAACCAGTTCGATCTGGTTTGAACTGGTTGGATACAAACAGAAGGAACACAGTGGAAAAATTAATGCTTCTAAGCTGTGTTTTGAAAAACATTTGAATCCTTGCGTTTGACCCATTTTCACCTGCTGAAAACAGGGGCAGCTCCTCACATGGCTGCAAGTCAAAGCGAGTGTAACATTTTTCTCTTCAGATAATCACCAGCTCAGAGCATGGCGCCTTCCACGAACGTGTGAAGCACTGCTTTTCTGGTAAATCGGGGCAGATTTAACATATTTTCACTCCATATTCGGGGTCAGAGTACCAGCATACTTAGCCTTAGCTGTCTTTAAATACACTGCCAGGGGAAGGGAAACAGCACAAACAGAAATTACAGAATCAGAGTCACCTCCTATAATTCAAAGCCCTGGCTTCAGTGGGGCTCAGCTTCTCTGGCTGTGAGTAATCTGAGTTTTCCCACCAGCCTGCTGCCTGCCAAGCTCATGGTTTGCATACTCCACTAGAAATAACAGACGAAACATTAACACTGTTTATCTCCACATTTCTGCTCTGCCCTTTTGTAAGAATTGAGGCACTAATCAATATTTCCAGAAGTGAACGTGGTGTTAAAAAATACTTTTGATTAAGCAGTTGTACAGCTAGTGTTTCTTTTTTTTAAAGAGAGATTTAAATGTTGCAGACAATCTGTTAAGTTTTAGTAGTGAGTATGCTTTATTAGGCTATAGGAGTCACTTTGGACTTCACAAGTAAAATTTTCCATCACCTTTTAATTAAAAGTCTTTCTGCAAGAATATAATTTATCTCCAGTTGAGGCAACAGCCTATGTGAATAGAGCCTGCCTCCACCTCCATAGATCAGCCCAAAGCACCAGATGTTTTCTGTGAGGAATAAAAGCCTTTTGGGTTGGGGAATTTTTTTCTGTTCTTAGTTGCAGTTCCCAGGCCAACACACACAGCCATGTTGGCATTGAGCAGAACAATCAACTGGATGGTTAATAATGATGATTTCTTTGGGCTTTGATTTACTCAAGTGAACGATCAGAAAAACATTTGCGAATTGGGGGCGAGTAATTATATTCTCCTGCACGGTTTTAATAAGAAAACTCAGGGAAGAGAAATAAGCATGATACTGAGATACCGATGAAAAGGACTGTGTGAAAACATTAAACATAAGAAAAATTGGTTGGTCTACATGCTCTGCAGGCAGAGCACCAAACCCTTGCTGTAAAACCCTGGACACTGTGCTCAGCTCGGGCTGTGAATCCCACAAGTCTCAGTCACTACAACAGCACCTCGACACTGTGATCAGGGGCTGCTGGGCCAGACCAGCTTTGTGCTGGACAAACCCAGGCACCCCAGGCAGGTTCAGCCCTGTCTTTGCTTGCCCTGCAGTGGCTGTGACACCCATCACTGATGCTCACACCTCGAGCTGGCTGCCAGCCCTCCCAGAGGCTCCAAAGAGCTTTCCTTCCAGGAGCTGGAAAACTGGCAGCACATCTGCTTCTCAGGCTCAGCACTTCCACTGCCAGCACGAGCTGGAAGCAGCAATATTTTAATTCAACAGGAGGGACTGGACAAAAGTTCCTGGCAGGGGACACCCTGCTCTCTTTGCCACTTGTGCAGCTGAAGGGGTGTCACCCCACAGTCAAGTGTCAAAGGACAGAGGGGGTAAAAGGCAGAGCCCTCAGCCTTCTCCTTGTGTCCTTAATGTTCTCAGACTGAAATCTCAGTCCCACAACTGTCTCACTTGTTCCCTGTTGAACACTCAACCATGAAGCAAGGACGTGCGCTGCTCGTGCTGACAGACTTGGCTCTCAGGGTTCAACAGTTCACCTTAAAATAGGAAAACTTTCTTTCGCCAAAAATTTCGACCATCTGCATAAGCAAACTTACTGGCAGGAGTTTTCTCCCACATTCTTTCTCTCCTTTCTGCTTAAAAAAAATTATCTTATTAGCAGTAGACCGTGTAAAAAAGATTCAGCATTCAGATCCTTGAGTATAAAACACCATAAGTGAGCAATAAAAGAAAGGGAGAATGCTGCTGTGTCCCGAGATGTGCTGAGGCTCATAGGAATGGTACCCTGAGACATGCTGAGGCTCATAGGAATGGTACACATTTCTAACATCCTGTTTGTTTTTCTGGTATTATGGAAAAGCATGTGTGCAATACAATTTTCAGTGTTTCACTTCTTGATGCCTTGTTAGCAACAATTGCAGCTCCCGGGAGGGCTGAGCAGTGGAGTCTCTCGTGCTAACTCCATATAGAGTGAATCTTTGGGGAATTTCATACTTCACAGTACAAGCTATCAATACAAAAAATCATAACTGCCTCTGGTTGAACAAATATTACTGCAGTTGCTGTAGAGGCAGGGCTGTTAACTCTTTAAAACCCCTTTATCTGATGTTCTCATTTCAAACCACATTTGTCTCCCAGTATCTGAGGTTTAGCCAGCCCTGTCTGTCAGACTGTAATTACTTTCCTTCCCCCCCTCTCCCCAGTACATATAAATAAAGGCTTTTGCATTCTACCTCCCAAGCTACTATGAAATGCCTTTGTTTTTGAACACAGTAGAACAAAAACAATGTTGTATTATTCAGTAGCCGTGGGAAATAGTTCTTTATTTGGATGCAATTAAACTTAAATGGTTAGTTCTGCTTTTTATCAAAAGCTTCTATGAAATATGTATAAACACAGCAATCTTTGCCTGCTCATTTATTCACTTTGAATAAACTATGCAGAATTAAATTGAGCTTTATTTCATTCTTGCTCTTAATAAGGTGGATAACTAGCTAGTAAGTTCTCAGGACATGTTACATGCTGTATTGATCTTGTTTCTTTAATCTACTTCCAGAAAAAACAGGGGCAGCATCCTTGATGATTCCACTGCCAGTGTTCTCCCCTCACTGAAAGTGTAGCTCTGTGCACCAGCTGAAACTGGTGGATTTGGGCCCATTTATTTCTCATTAAGTCAATGGGCATTTTCTCATTGATGGTGACATCTGAGAGCCTGCGGCTGATTCTCATGGCACGGATCCACAGAGCTTTGGAAATTACAATTTAATCTACAGCGTTTCTTAAGCTTCCTGCCCAAGTTTTTGGAAGCGGGAGGAGTTCGAGCTGGAGGTTCCTGAGAAGTGTTACTGCAGGGAAGTTTTAGGGAGAACAGAGGGCAGCTTCCATAAGAGACAGCCAGTTTGCTACCAAAATCAGCACCCATGGGTGCAAAGTGCTCAGGCTACTCTGAGGTAGAAGCAGAGCTTGCACAGTCCAGCCATGGGGCTCCAATTATTTGGGGCTCCCCCAGGCACAGAAGAAAATTCTGAACTGCCCCATCCAGTTAAAGATCACTTCCACCAACATTTTGCTTTCTTAACCTCTAAAATTGGATCGTTTTCCCCCCAAAGGAAAACCAGGCTCGTTTCCATCATAATTGTGAATGAAAACTTGTTCACAACAAGGGGAGTTCCTGAAGGATGGAAACGTTGAAGATTTCACAGGTTTACCTACTGGAGCCATCAGATGGCTGAAGCCACAAAGTTATGAAAAAGATCAGGTTGCCTGGGCAACAATTTTTCCAGAGTCAGCAGATCAGTCTTGCAACTTATTTTTAGCTTTTCTCAAGGAGAGAAATACCATTGCAGAGGAATGCTGGCGACAAACAAACAAATGCACTGATCCTAGAAGTAGTAAAAATATCAGCTTGATTACACTGGTATGAGAGAAAATACAACCTAGACTTCTGCAAAACAGCCAAAATCCCAAGCTTTTAAAGTGAGAAGCCAGGTTATGCATGGCAAACACTCTGATTTTGTACCTGATTTGTATGAGCACAAAGTCAGCTACTTACACATATAAATGTCTAGTTATACACCTAGGAGATAAACACCTTTCCTTGCACAGAGCCCAAAATCTGTTGCTACATCCTACAAAGCAGCTATAATCTTTTATTTAGCAAGTCCCTGAAATTTATATTCACATTACGTGCATTTCAACGTTTGAGTAGTGTAAATATATTTCAGAATTTGCCACACTCTTCTCAGCTGTCGTGAATTTTATTTTTGAGCTTGCTTATGTAAAGTGACATTATAAAAGAAGCGAAACAAAGGAGATAAAAACATGTACAATTAGTTATGGTGCTACGAGGTAGCTTTTATTACAATTTATGCTTGTGAGCAGCAACATGTGCTCAGGAATTCAAGAGTTTTGCTCACCAACATGACACTGTCTCTAGGGAAACAGTTCAGATATTTCAGGGGCAAGCAGTGGCCAGAATGCATTTACTGAAGAACCTGAATCTCTTTTTGAAGGGGTGTGATTTCTCCCCCCATGATAGTGAAACTTCCCAAAGATCAGTGAACCAAGTCTACAGACGCTCTGGAAGCAGCACTCGTCCCACTTTCATGGATTATGCTGTATTTAGAAGTACACTTGAAACTCATTTTTTAAGAAGAAATTCTCTCTGACAGCCACTTTCCAATCAGCTGCAACTGTTACCTCTCCAACCAGCAGAAGTTTAATTTCCTAGCTCGGTGCAAGCTTCTGCTCAGGGTTACATGTGGAGAGGATGCTCAGGTATGTATTTTATCCCTCGTTAAGCTACTAAGTACAGTTCTAAAGAGATTTCTTGTAAATGCAAGCCCAAGTGTTCTCTCAGACACGCGTGAGTGCTTTACACAATTAAACAGTCTTGCTCTGCCCAGGCAGCTGCCCAAGGCCTCTGTCTTTCTGGACCTGCTCTGAGTTCCTTGTGCTCAGGCCCTGCAGAGGAAGGATGCAATAGGCCAACAGAAATAGAGTTTTGACTGGAATTCCCTGTTTGGAGAATTTCCTGTCTTTGGAGCTGCTGAGGCAGGATGCTCTGGGTTCAGGTGGGTGACAGTCACTAGCTGTGTCAAAAATGAGGGTAACACATCCAGGCCCTCTCCTGTACAATAGATGCATCCAAGATAAGCAGATAAATGGGAAGAGGGGGCAAGAAAGTGCAATTCAAGGATCAAGCAGCTGCCCTCGGCCAAAACACACAACGTCACTTGTAGCATCTGTGCAAATCGCCCCACTTCGGGAACCTTCCGCAGCTCTCTTGCATAATCCGAGGACAACATTAATTAATAACATGCACTAATGTGCAGTTAAATTCCCTTTGTACCCAGATGTTGATATGACCCCCAGCTAGTCACTCCTGTCTAGGTCGATCCATCATCTGTGCACTTCGGCAGCTCGCCTCTGCTCACAAACTCAGAATCTCAGGAGCGCAGAGCATCCACTCTCTCAAATCACGAATCCCTGGGTATTTTTTGCATCCAGCTCCTATCTGTTATTTCTCCATAACTGGGACACACAGTGACTTATACCCCCTTACCTGTCACCCTTAATTTGGATCTGAATATATGAGATTCAGCTGTGTATTTCAGATGCTACCGGCATCTCAAAACCTGGTGCAATATGAAGGTTTCCTTAGCAACAGTCACCATAGGAAGTCCTTTAAAGATGCCTTTCCTGACTCTTGTAATTCTGCTTTTCAGAGATTTATACAGGTAAATCAAATATAAAGTTTTGACGTGAACTTACAAAATAGCGGCAGAAAAATAAGTGTATTGAGTTTGAATGCAAATAATTTATTCCTGAATATGCTTTGGAAACATATCTCCCACTTAAGCTCATGGTATTATACCCAGCAACTTGCACAAAAGCAGGCAGAAGGGATAACTTTTTTAGAAAAAGTAGTCAAAAATTATTCCTCCCTACAGCAGAAGGTTGCTTGTGTGATCACCTTTGATAGGAACGAGCCACACTATATATTTATTATCTGTCATGTTAGGATAATTACACAGCTGCTCTATGAACCATTGAACTAGTGTGTTAGCTGATGATGCTGTAGGTTCAGTTGCAATTCGCACCCAGTCCATCTTTCATAATAATCTAATAATGAGACATCAATTAATTATCACAGGTTTGAAAGGAGAGCGTGGAAAATGCCATCGCTTCAGTAATGTCTCGAGTAATATTTTATTTTCCCTTTAATTATATCCCAAAAGCAAATCCAGCCAATATAGCAGCAGAGAAGTTACCACTTGTAAATGGCAGCCCAGCAGACCATTAATCAATGGGCTCTCTGCGAGGAGATGCCTCTCCTGAGCTGAGCAAAACATGACTCTGATTTTACAGGAGGCATAAGCAATAAAATACCTACTGCTAATGTCTAATGTGATGATTCCCTTTTACTTGTGCACCTGACACTGTGAAATATTACTGAAATAAGCTGTTTTCAACAAGGATGCTTTCAGCATCACTAAATCAGCGTTTCACTGGCAAGGAAAAAAACCATCCTTATTTATGCAAGACCCCTTGCAGAAATGTGCTATTTCTGGAAGAGGCAGACATCATAAAATGTTTTCTCCGAAAACATAGCTGTTGTCCATGATAAAGAATTATTCATATCTCAAAGCAAGGCAGAAGCATGGAGGGTGAAGAATTTGAAGAGAAGTCTTCAAAGCTTTGTTGAGGCAGGGACCTTGTTATAGCTCTGCTCTCTTTGCTTGGGAGGCTGCAAGCTGCTCCTGCTGCTGTGAGGAGAGGTTTCTATTCCCCAGCAGCCCATGGATGGTGCTCCCTCCCAGCCCTTCTCCTGGCACATTTGCATGGGAGCCATTTAATAAATAAAAATTTCTTGTTGATGAAGTACCAGTGGTAAAGCCAAGGCTGCAGAGCAGAGCAGGCATGAACTGAAAGGTTTTTTATGGGAACAGGGGCAGTGGAATGCTGGTGCAGAAGGAAGAGAGTCCAAGAGATGCTGGGGGAATTAGGAAGCATGATCAGAAACGTTGTTAATATTTTTTGCACTGGGCAGTGCCAATCCTTCCTGCTTGCTGCCCATTTGCCCAGCAGAAACAAAATTTGATGCTGTAAAGCTTGTGTCCCTAATTAGAGCCAAAATACTGGTTAAGAGCCAGTGGCCTGGAAGAAGCTTTCTTTTTGGAAGAAGCTATCCTTTTGGAAGAAGCTATCCTTTTGGAAGAATTTGTTTTTCTGCATCCTGTAGAAAAACCAGAGGCACACAGGTAAAAAGTCTGTGCCCCTGCAGAGCTGTCCCACTTCCAGGGGCAGCACCTCCTCTCCTTCCTTCCACAGCTCCTGAGCTCTGCTCTCCCTCTCCAACACCCTCTCCCACCCACTTCTGGGGCTTGGGGGAGCATCCAGACACAGCTGCCACTAGGACCAGGTGGCCTGAAGAAGGTCATCCCGGGCATTTATTCCCCTCCATACAGCTGCAGTGGGGCACCAACCACTGCCTGGATAAATGGAAATGTTTAAACCCCCCACCAAAAGCCTTTAAGAAGCCTTCAGTTATGATAAAAGCAGATTATTCAGAAACAGTCTGAATTTTTTTTTCAAAACTGCTTAGTAAATTTAGTTTTCAAGAAAAAGTGTTGTTTGGGATAGGGAGCAAGGGTCTAGGAGCAGGAGGAGCAGGGATTTGCCATACTTTCATCACCTGTGCCATCAATGTCAGCCTCTGCACAGGAGAACCCCAGTGGAACCTGCCCATGGACAAAGAGGCTCTGCCAGAGGCCAGGTCTCTGCTGCTGTTTGCACACCCTTTTTAAAGCCACTTACCAAGAACCACAAGTGGATTGTACAGATTCACTTTTTCGAAGTGGCTGGAGAAAAGGCCGGTGAGTTTTGAAAGGTCAGTCACGGTTACTGACTGCTTCATAACAGAACTAAAATCCTTTTCATAGCAGAAGCACTTGATCACTGAAAAAATATCGAATCGGGCACCAGAAAACACCACTGTGTGGGACATGAAGAATGTTGCAGAGCGGAAGAACTTAAACACCCAGAGAAACAATTCACAAAAGCTTTTCACAGTTGGCTTTCAAGAAAAAGGATTATTAGGATGTTTATTTTTTTAACTGCTAGCTGGAAAAAACCACTGCTCCGTTATGTTGATTTTAAGGAGAAATTTAAAAATATCCTCCATATCCATTCCTAAATGACACCTCATTTCTTAGCCTTTTGCATCACCTCCAAGGCATTTGGGCACACAACGGGATGAGCTGGAAAAATGGGACAGCACTTTTCAGCAGAACATTTCCTGTTATTGTTTGTTGCAATAAGTATTTCATTAAATACATTTCAGGTGATCATACTTGGGACAAAGGGGATGAAGGCAAATTCCACAGAATACACTGCAATTGCAGAAAACTCTGCAAGCCCCAGATGTCAGGGGGTTTCTTGAGTCTGCCAGCAGACACAGAGCTGCTTCAAAAAGGGGACATTTAAATGTAGTTTTGGACAATTGCATGAACAGACAGTGCCAAGTTGTGCCTCAGGGGAGAGCTCACAGAGCAATGCTAACGTGGGGTGTCATCCTAGAGATACACAGGATGCTTAATCCAGGATTAAGGGATTACAGCTCCTTCTCCCAGGTTCCCAACATGTGGCACAGACAGGTTTCTAGAGCTCAGATGGCAAACAAGGACAATTGAAGTCATGCCTCCTTTAATTCTATGCCATGAGCAGAACAGAACTTGTCCCAGCATCATGAGGCATTTTCTGGGGTTAAATCTTAGAAGAGGGAATTAGTTTGCCTCAAACAACACAGTCAAACAGATCACACAGTTATGCACAGCAATCTGTATCTACCTCAGTCTGCATTTTTTTTCTGGTTTTGGAATAAAGGCATAGATTGACTGATCCAAGCCTTTAAGCACTTGTTACAAATTCGTTAATAACAATATAAACTGTGTGCATGCAGGGCTCTCAAGGCAGATGGGCTTGGACAAGTGGGACCAAGGGGCATTGCAAATTCAGTATTTTTCTCTTGGAAAAATCTATGAGAAACACACACACACACACAAAAAGGTGGAATTAAAAAAAAAGGGGGAATTAGCTGATGTCTACAGCAACTGAATTCACCTCCTCTTGGCTCACACACATTAACACCTAGAGAACATCCCTGCAGGGAATGTGCTAAGTAAGGGATAACATACAGGGTTTCTGCTGCATTACAGAGAAATTTCCATTAACTTGAGAGTAAATGTGGACAACATGCTTTATGAATTTCTTAGTGGGCACTTTAACTGAGCTGTAAAACATTGCACTGTGAGATTGCTGGAGATTATGCCATTGCCAGGATGCAGATCATTGCACTAGAACTGAGCTGTGGTGACAGCTGTGAGTACCTGGAGTCAGCTCCTTCCTGAGCTTCAGCGCAAGAAATACCATAAGAAACATAATTAGGACTTTGAAAAATGTGTCTTATGATGCTGAATAAAGCATGAACTTGGCTGGTGTTTGCTTTGAAGCTTGAATAACACCTTATGTTTCAGTATTTGCTACACAAGATGTACCTTGATCAACATCAAACTGAGATGTCCTTCCCCACACAACGCTATTCCTGCACGTGCTGCTGGTGTCCATCAACAAACACTGCTCAAAAACTTCCTAACTAATCAAAAAACATGAATTTGGGAATGCACGTTGCATCAGTGTTCAGAATTCAGGTGTATTTGCCAGACAAAATCTTGGTTTCATTCCCTAATCAGAACACTTCCCAGGTCTGACAGGCAGTAGAACTTTTACTGCCAATGAAGTGTTCACTCAGTGCTGTTGAAAAATGATCTCTGGGAGTGCAGCTCAGCTGATCACTGTCACACACCCCCCTACACTGCTGCAAGAGGCCACTCAGCTTTCAGTCACCAGGGCCACGACACCAAAGCCAGACCTGCCCCTGCAGCCCACCTCCACTGACCCCACTGGAATGACACAAAATCCCTCTCACAGAGCAGCAAAATCCCTTTTCCCAGCCACAATTGTATCTATTGGGGCTGGATGCTTCTGCAAATACCCAAATGCTCTCTCAGAGCATCACTACAAAGGACACGGCTGTTACTGATGGCAGCACGAGCAAAAGGAACTTTAAATGCTGTGTTATCATCAGACCATTCAGGAATCAAAAGATCCCTTAAATCAATACCTAAATCCCAATGCACTCGGTGCTGTACTAGCATATAAGTTAGAGCAGTCTTTAAGACCAGACAATCTAAGCTTTTTTTCTCTTTTAAATGTACTTGTTTTGCTATTCTACTTCTTCCATTACTGCTGTTCCCTGTTTGCCCTTTCTCTACTCAGCCTCACAAACTGGGACAATAAAGACCAAAAAAAATGTCTTTATGCTGCAAGAGTTTCATTTCTTGAAGTGATGTTCTTATATTTAATTCAGGAAAGGCAGCTCTTGTATTTAATTGAGGAAAGGCAGTTTCTCTGTCAGGTTTCACCCTTGCTCGTGAAGGAGAAAGACACGTCTGAAGTTATTTACCTCTGGCCAAAACTCCCTCGCTGTGCATGTGGGAACTGAGCCCTGCTTTTTCCTTCCAGAGGCAGGTAACCCACCTGGCGCACACGCTTCCAGATATTATCTACTCACACGAATGTAATGAAGATGTTTTATTCCAAGCCTCAGGGTAAAAAGGTAAATAAAGGGAACTGCTTTAGAGGGATTTTGGAGAGGACTGAAATCATGACTTCACAGACATCCTTGCCAATTATTCCCACTTATGGAAAGAGGTGCAGTTTTAAATCCCAGCAAACAAGCTTTTCACCACCAAAACAAGGCAACTTTTCATTTCCCATCTCGCACGCTCAGAAATAATTCAGGGACCGCTTGTGTATGGAGAATGCATTTTTCCCACCAGATAGCAAATATGTTCCTCTGAAAACTCAAACCATACTCTGTGGCAATGCTTGCTGTATGTCCATTAGAGGAAGATTAATCATAAAGGGGTAACTTTTGAAGTCGAGCTGCGTAGCACTTGGTTTGCACACTATTGTACTGAGCATATGCTTTCTGCTGCAGTTGGCAGGTGGTACATTTTTCTATTCAAAACAATTAACATCAGGGTTAAAAAGGATTGGATATTTTACTTTTCCGTTCCAGGTCTGGAAAAAAAAGTGATTAAAAATAATAGACAGGTGCTTGCTTTTATTTTTAACTGTGTGTATAAACAGCAGTTAAACTGGAAGCAAGTTACAGTATTGATGCCTCAAAAGGCAAATCCTCACACGGGAGCTGGAGAGCACTTTTCCCTCTCAAGTGGCACGAGATAATATATATCATGCCCGGAATCATTTAAAAAACCCCAACATCCCCCAGGCAGATGCAGGACTTCACGGGATGGTTTAGCTGCCGTGGTGGCACTCGGTCAGAAGTTGGATTTAAGACCTTGGAGGTCCTTTCCAATCTTAAAGATTCTGTGATATTTAGAAATTCATTAATATCTTTCAGCAGCATGGGGGGAACTGACTTGTTTTATAGAGAGAAGGGGCTCATTTCCCAGGGGTATCTTAGCAAAAGCTTCTCTCTGGTGACTCCTGCATTTCTGTGGCTGGTGTTTACTTGACCACTTACAGAGCAATAAGGGAGATTAAAACCCCTATTCAACTTTGTTTCTTGTTTTTCTTCTCCAGCAAATACTTAAGAAGTAAGCACAGAATTATATTTTTTTTTCCTGTTCTAAATACTCCTCGAGAATCCTGTGGCTTCTAAAATCCTAGGTGACATTTCCTTTGAAAATCTTCCCCTGATTTTACCAAGTCCCAGTGCCCTTTGCATATAGAGAACAGAGCACAACCCCTGTCATCAGGTGCCCCCCCTTTGCCTGTTACTTGTATAAATAAATAAATAAATGTGTATCAATATCTTTCAAAATTCCAAATTGTAGGTTTGAAAAGCTGCAAGGTCTGCTCTTTTGAAAAAAAGGGATTTTGTCTACTTTCTCCTAAAAGAGTCTGGATTTTTGTCATTTTTCTTACTTTCCGCAGTCAACAAGGATAAAGAGAAGAGATTAAAAGGAAAAAAAAATACCCAAACAAAGCCATTGTGGAAATGAGTAATAAGGGTAGTTCTAGAAGAATATTTTAAGTGGATTTTTATTTACAAGGATACTTACATTCTTCAGTTTACTAAAATGAACCCTTTAAACTAATGGCTAAGTAGAAAGTTAGTAAAATACTCAGTTAATTACGGATTATTCTCCAGTCTAAAGCACTTGTAGACTAAATTGAACCAGTATTTTAAGTGCACTTCTGTCATCTAGTGCAGACAGAAATGAGATTAAAGTCCCCATCAAACTAAAAACCCACCCATTCAAGCTTATTTACTTCATTGGGAAAAAATTGTAACCACTACAGAGAAATCTGTAACATGAAACTAATCTAAGAAAATAAATCTCTAAGCAAAGCTGGTCATTAAACTGCCATATTATGATCATTCCAACCAAAATGAATTTTAAAAGTTGTGCTGATTTATGCATTGAACTACCTAAAAGCAGAATAAAGGCTAGTGCCTTAATAATGCACATTGCTAGAGATGTGAGAAAATAAACATCAGTGTAATATTTAGCATGAAGCCTCTATTAATGCAGCTATTAGAACTATTAATTATGTCCACAGCTATGTGACTTCTTAACCAGTTTCAATACAGTTTGGCTATTACCATTGTTCAGATTTATTTCCTGGCTTAATGTCCTATTTTAAATTTTAATTTCAAGCCATTTTGAACTCAACATATAAACTGTCAGTTCAGGATGCATGTTCATTACATTATAGAAATGATCAGAAGTTTTGTCATTATGTGAGCTACAATCCAGCTTTTCCACCACACACCCTGATTTTCCCATTATTTAAGGAAAACACATAAATGAAAAAAAAAAATAGAAAAAGCCTCTGAAGTTTACTTAAAGGTAATTTTTTTCACAGGGATTGTTGGCCTTATTTAAGTTGATATGATTTAATTTTGGCTATTAGAAGCTCCAAGGTACTCTCCACAGATAAATATTAAATATATGTGTCTGGCTTTCACTGATGGCTGAGTGTGACTGGGCTGATGGCTCAGGGGAAAGCAGAATCTGAATATCCTGGGCTGGAAGGGAGCCACAAGGATCATCCAAGTCCAACTCTTGGCCATTCACAGGACACCCCAAAAACCCCACCAGGGCTGAGGATGCTGTCACAGACCCTCACAGACCCTCCCCTGCTCATGCCTCAAACTCAACAACGTCACTTGCAGTTGTACCCAGGCTGAAATTACTCCCAGTGTGAGGCAGGAGTCTTCAGGATCTGTTCCCCTAGTTTCAAAGTCACAATTTAACCCCAAATCTCAAGGGAATTCCCATCTCATAAAGCACCTCTGGCTGTGAGAGGCCAATGTGGCAATGAGGAAACAACCCACCCTGATGGGCTGTTCTGGAATGATCAAATGAGAAAACCCACCCAATGGGCTATTTTGGTGACCAGATGAGAAAACCCACCCCAGTGAGCTGTTTTGAAATGACCAAATGAGAAAACCCACCCCAGTGGGCTGTTTTGGAATGACCAAATGAGAAAACCCACCCCAGTGGGCTGTTTTGGTGACCAAATGAGAAAACGCACCCCAGTGGGATGTTTTGGAGTGACCAAATGAGAAAACCCACCCCAGTGGGCTGTTTTGGAATGACCAAATGAGAAAACCCACCCCAGTGGGCTATTTTGGTGACCAGTTGAGAAAACCCACCCCAGTGGGATGTTTTGGAGTGACCAAATGAGAAAACCCACCCCAGTGGGCTGTTTTGAAATGACCAAATGAGAAAACCCACCCCAGTGGACTGTTTTGAAATGACCAAATGAGAAAACCCACCCCAGTGGGATGTTTTGAAATGACCAAATGAGAAAACCCACCCCAGTGGACTGTGTTGCAATGACCAAATGAGAAAACCCATCCCAGTGGGCTGTTTTGGAGTGACCAATTCCTTCTGCTCACAACAGCCAGTTCCAAGCACACAGCACTTTGTCTCTGCAGGTTTACAGCACCCAAAGCACCCTGATCTTTTTCCAAACTCAAATGCACGTGGTGACAGGTAGTTTTTAAGAATCTCCAAAATGAAGCCAAACATTTTGCATCAAGTAAGGCATAGGATTTATGGCCAGGATAAAATCTTTCACTTTTTTAGGAGCTCAGAGCTCACCAGCACACTGCAGTGTGAGGGAACTGTGGGAGCACAAGTCTGCATAAATCACTGGGATCTGTCTCTCACCAGCAGCTCTCCCTCACCCAGCACACCATAACACAGCAGACATTTCTCTTTTATTCCCCAGGACATCCTGGAGCCAACCAGCCTGTTGCACAGATTAATGAGAGATGAAGGAACATCCTGAGAGGTAGAAAACCTGAAACAATGATTTTGCTGCATCTTCGTATTTTAAATGCAAGGAGTGAACACGCAGTGTTGAGAAAAATTTCATTAGTAAAAGCAAAATTTTAGATGAATAATGACTGAATCCAGAAGCCCTGGTGTGATGGCACATTGCTTTTGAGCATGCACAGCTAAAATGCACTCCTGCCAATAAGATTCCCAAAAGCCAAGTTTTTCTCACCCACTCACACTGTGCTTGCAAAAATCTGATTGTCTCACGATACCACCTCTGTTGATGTGACCTCAAGACCTTGAGGTAGCTCATACATTATGATTTAACCAGTAACACATCAGATTAGGGATCTAATCAATTATTCTTGCTTTGGAAAACCCCCCAGCAGGAGGAAGGACATCTCAGACCCATTGATCTCAACGGACTTGATGCATTTTATCTGTTTGAATGAGTGTTTTTACAGATCATAGGATGGTGTCCAAGATGCTCTTTGCTGGTGCTCACTGAAATGAAGTGCTCTCTTAGTTTTGCAATTGCCTTGGGGTTCCAAGAAAACAGTTTGGAGTAATTTTCTTTAAAATGGGGGTTTGTGTGTGTGTAAAAACTTCATTTTCCACCTCTTATGTAACAGAAGGCCACAATCTAGCCCAAAAGAGACAGAAAACCTCAACTGGAAAAGTAATTCTCCTACCACTCAGCATCTCATAGGAGCCTTACATTCCATTTTTGGACCTTTTATGTAGTGGGTGAGAGTTTTCTCTGAAGTGGTCAAGCTGGCTGTAGGGAGAACAAACTGCACCTCCAAAACCTGTCACAACCCAGACTCCTAATTCACAGAAATAAAAGGAACAGCCATGCTAAAAAATACGTTGCTTGAATACTTTCACTTAGTACAGAAGAATCTCCGTTATTTTTCCCAAATTTAAAACCTGATTTGTCTTTTGCCAACTATTTCAAAGCAAGCTCCTTATTGCAAAAAATCAGGAGCTGTGAAAAAGATTTCGCAGAAACTTATCCTGCCTATCCAAAACAGCTCGAGTAATTGAACTATTTTCTCCCTAGAATCTGCCAAGGCAAATAGTCTGTACCATAGGATAATGATCCACATCTCAGACTAGAATGAAACTCAGATGAGAGCAGAAAAGAGAGAAAATGGATATGGTCCAATTATTGGAGCTCTAAAGAAGAGGAACAAATAACCATGATATTATATTTACATCACTAAATATGCTTTAATGTAGAAAACCCTCTTTTAAGAGGATCCTCTGGTCAGACCTAGGTAACATAAACCATCAAACTTCACTTTGAATTCTTACTTATGATCCTAATGAAGTGCTCTGACTTAAGGGCACAATCTGTGCTAGGATAAAACCTTTTGGGCTGTGTTTTGACTGGAAACCACAGAATCCTATTGTTTCACTCGAAAGCTTGTTATCAGGGATATTCCAACTCAGATTAAAAGTCTGCTTTCCTTCTTAGCATTTGCCTGATTCCATCTTTCAGCTACTGCCTCCTGCAAACCCCAGAATAAAATAGAAGAAAAATAGAAATTCTGGCACAGAATAAGATAGAAACAGAAGAAAAATAGAAATAAATCTGTAATTTATGAACCCTTGTGTATAAAATGCACATCCCCTGACCACATCAGAAAAAGCTTTGCTCAGTATCTCTCTCCCAGGCTGCAAACTGCTTCTGGAGCCTTTGATGCTGTCCAGAGCTAAACCCCAACCTTTTACTCCCGAGCAGAGCAGGCGTGGCTGTCAGCCCCTGTGAGCAGCATCATGCCAGCACGTGTTTTATCCACCCAGAACACACAATGCAGCCTCAGTGAAGTGCAGCATTATGTAAGAAGGAGACTTCAAGAGACTTGAAGAGAGCACGCACCTCTCTGAGCAGGAGGTGAGGAAAACAGTGCTGACAAAGGATAGTCTGGGCTCAAAAATGCAGCTTTCCACACAAAATGCAGCTCGAAGACCCACAGCTCTACATGGAATAAGGGGTTCAAAGCCTTCTGCAATCGTTGCACCCCAGGCTGGCAGAGAGCAAGCCCAGCTCCCCAAAATTCAGGCTCTGGCAAGGAGGATCCAGGCTGGGCTGCTCTGCTGCCATTGCTCCTGCAAGGGAGAGAACACTCAGGGCTTTCTGCAGGCAGAGAGCAGCTCTCCTGCCCTGTTCCCCCCTAATCCCACTGGAACACGGCAGAGAGCAGCTCTCCTGCTCTGTTCCACCCTAATCCCAGTGGAAAAGGTCAGAGAGCAGCTCTCCTGCCCTGTTCCCCCCTAATCCCACTGGAACACGGCAGAGAGCAGCTCTCCTGCTCTGTTCCACCCTAATCCCAGTGGAAAAGGTCAGAGAGCAGCTCTCCTGCCCTGTTCCCCCCTAATCCCACTGGAACACGGCAGAGAGCAGCTCTCCTGCTCTGTTCCACCCTAATCCCAGTGGAAAAGGTCAGAGAGCAGCTCTCCTGCCCTGTTCCCCCCTAATCCCACTGGAACACGGCAGAGAGCAGCTCTCCTGCTCTGTTCCACCCTAATCCCAGTGGAAAAGGTCAGAGAGCAGCTCTCCTGCCCTGTTCCCCCCTAATCCCACTGGAACACGGCAGAGAGCAGCTCTCCTGCTCTGTTCCACCCTAATCCCAGTGGAAAAGGTCAGAGAGCAGCTCTCCTGCCCTGTTCCCCCCTAATCCCACTGGAACACGGCAGAGAGCAGCTCTCCTGCTCTGTTCCACCCTAATCCCAGTGGAAAAGGTCAGAGAGCAGCTCTCCTGCCCTGTTCCCCCCTAATCCCACTGGAACACGGCAGAGAGCAGCTCTCCTGCTCTGTTCCACCCTAATCCCAGTGGAAAAGGTCAGAGAGCAGCTCTCCTGCCCTGTTCCCCCCTAATCCCACTGGAACACGGCAGAGAGCAGCTCTCCTGCTCTGTTCCACCCTAATCCCAGTGGAAAAGGTCAGAGAGCAGCTCTCCTGCCCTGTTCCCCCCTAATCCCACTGGAACACGGCAGAGAGCAGCTCTCCTGCTCTGTTCCACCCTAATCCCAGTGGAAAAGGTCAGAGAGCAGCTCTCCTGCCCTGTTCCCCCCTAATCCCACTGGAACACGGCAGAGAGCAGCTCTCCTGCTCTGTTCCACCCTAATCCCAGTGGAAAAGGTCAGAGAGCAGCTCTCCTGCCCTGTTCCCCCCTAATCCCACTGGAACACGGCAGAGAGCAGCTCTCCTGCTCTGTTCCACCCTAATCCCAGTGGAACACAGGTGCCATGGGCTGTGCCACCCTGCCCTGCCCCTCTCCTCTGGCAGCCCTGGCCAGGCTCACAGGCTGTGGGCTCACTGTGACCATGAACAACCCCTCTTCTGCCCTCCCCTCGCCTTTCCCCAATAATCTCTGCTCTTCTGCCACGCTCTGCGAGTGTTATTGCAAATAAAATTCACACAAAGACTCTCCCCAACCCCATCAAGCCCCCTTAAACTCTCATCCTAACATTTTACACAAGAAATGCTCTTTGGCCCAAGAATGCCATAAATCAATAAGCGCTATTTGAGCTGGGTATCTCTAGTGTTTCATGCAGGCTGTAGCAACTTAAAACTGTAAAGAATGAGCTGGGGCTGTTTTGTCACCATTTATTATGTTGATTGTGTATTTATTCCTTGAAGCAGGATTCTGCTTAATGTTCTGTGCTTTGAAAAAGCCTGGCAGCTGGCGTAAATGAGTTATAGACCCATTTGCCACCAAATCAAAGCCCAGAGCCAGATCAAAGCCAGATAAAAAAAAAAAAAAAATCATTTTTCTGTCACAGACTGGATGGCTTCTTCTCTGCCCTGTAAATAAAATTGATATTATTTCATCCAACTTCCATTTTCTCCTGATCAAAATATGATTATGTCTAATGCTACCCTGTCCAGGGCACTGAAGTTATACGAGATGTGAAAGCTTATTGATGCATTCAATTACTGGATGCTGCTCCATTGTCTGCTGAGCAAAGATGCTCAGTTATCGGTTCTTTAGAGCTGTACATTTCTGCCTAACAAAGTCATAACTCCCACAATTACCTGCCTGATGGATGGAAAACAGAAATATCTCATGAGTCCAATGCTGTTATCGGCTCTTCTCCATCTCTAAAATTGCTTTATATTAATGAGATTAAGGCTGTGAAAGAGGTGGCACGAGATTTAATTATTTATATTTTTCCTCCTGTGGTAGCAACACGCTCACGTTCCTTGATCTGCATAATGATTTTTCTACAGTACAGCGTTTCCCCAGTAAGAACTAGATGAAATGTGAAAAGCAATGAAACATAACCTTTCTAAATGCTTATGTAACTAAAGCTTGCATCTGTATTTCCCCACCATCCAGACATCTAACCCTTACACCACAATAGCAGTCACAAGGCTCCTTAGCGGAACCTGCCCTGAAAATGTAAAAAAGATGTAAATTGCATTTAATTAGGCTGAAACACCCAGAGTGATTCTCAGGAGCTGGGTGCACCCACTGCAGGTAGCCACGCTGTTTATAAACATCCTGAATATCAGTGACATTTTTCCCCCTGTAGCTTCCCAGCAACCACTGTCCATGCTTTATGACAGCGCTGAGTAATGAGCTGGCACATGCAAAATCCTGCTCTCCAAATGCCAGTGCACTCTCACCTATGCCTTTTCCCCAGGAAATCCAGTTGGAGCCTATACAGCTGCTGGTAGTGTATTTTTACCTCTTCCTCAGGCTCGCAAGATATTTTTTTCATCAAATAGAGACACTTCCTCTTACTACAATTTACTGTGATGAGAGACGAGGAGAGGTATTTTCCACAGGGCTGTTCTGGGATGTTATCCCTGCAGTAAGCACTCAGATTTTAATATAAACAATATAGCTGTGATACAGTACAACTGCCCTAAAGGCTGGTGAGGCTGGTTCTGCGTTTATTATTTGTGCTACACAAAAAAGCATTTCAGCTTTATCATTTCTAAACACAGCAAGTTTCAACCCCACAAGGAAGAAGATGATGTGAGAGTCAGGCACGTGAAGATGACTCTGTATGTATAGCAACCAGAAGAAATTCTGGTCCAAACGAGGCTGTTTAGAAATGCTGATGCTCCCTGAAGCATGCAGCAAGGTATTTGACCAAGAAAGAGATTAAATTTTCCCTCCTACACGTGTAGCAAAAGGTGATCTCAACACAGGCCAGCCCAGGGTGCAGTTTGATGCTCGGGCTCCCTTGGCACCTTGGCAGTGATCAGATCACTCAGCAGCTCTTTTTGGCACTCCTGACTGCCTGTTCATGCAACTGGTGACATTTAATTCATCATCCTCAGCTCCCGGGGGGGTGGAATTATGGAGCTCTGCAGAAGTGACCGCTCAGCCCCGTGTCCCTCCCACCTGCTCCTCTCCTCTCCAGAGGGGCGTCTCTCAGACAAAAAGGGTTAAAGTGTCACTGCCACACAGATGATTTCCAGCAGTATCTCTCCCTCCCAGCTCATCATTCTGCAGCAGTCTGACTGCTGTCACCCTCCTTTATTATATACAGCAGATGACGGGAGCAATCTTTAGTTCAGAGATGACAGTTTGTTTTATAAAAATCTGGGAATGATGTAAGCAGCATCACTGACATCACTGGCACACAGCTTGAGGTAACTCATCCCACTGCCAGCGAGAGCCACACCTTCCCTTCAGACCCTACATTTATTTGGGGTATCATTTATTGTAATACAACATTTTTGCCTGTGTTCAGTCTGTTGAACATTTGAAGAGGGAGATCTGTTACACCTAAAAATCCATACTGCTTTTCATACTGAAAGGCAAATGGACATTTTTCACATCAGTTTAAGCAGTACAGATAAAATCCTGGGACAACAGCTTCGAACACCAGACATCTGCATTTATTTACTGATTACTCTCTTTGCATTTACACTTTTCTCTGTATCTTAAATATAGTTTCCTTCTTTAGCCAGGAACCTGTAACTCTACTGTAAGAAACTGAGCACCAAGATAACTCATCAGTACTTGTTTAGAAAGCATATGTTAGCATGTGAAGTGGAACCACTTATGACATTTTCAAAAAGCTATGAATAATCACATATCATTAAAAGTGTTGATTAAGATAGTGCTTTGCCATGACATTTTTCATCTGTGGCATAAGTAAATGCAGAATCTCCCTAGCAAAAGGAAAAAATTCTGAGTATCATACACCAAAGTGTTCTGTCTACTGTATCCTAGATGTAAAATAAAGAAAAGGAAGGAGTTGCTGGCAAATCCAATAGCAAAACTTCCAATGATTTCATTGGGATCAAGTTTACTGCAGCTGTGGTAATTTCCTAAAAAGAAAAAGGAGTATGTGCTGCCCTTGGAAGGGAGATCAAGGCTTCCTTTCTGTTCACACATGGAATCTTTGGGCAGCTCTACACTCTTCACATTTAAAAGCTGCTTTATTTGCTAAATTCAGAACATCAGCCTACTCTTTATTGAGAAAGCAAAACAGTAGTTTCATGTAATGTATGTGCTGGGAATAAATCAACTTGTTTAGAGAAATTGCTAAGACCCAAGGGTGTGAGAAATAGAAAGAATAAAATTTAGCCAGCACAATGCAGGGCAGAACAGGAGCACCAGAACATGGAGCAAGCTCCTCATACCCCATGTGGTGGGAGCTGAGGGATTTATCACCTCTGCAGACATCAAATTCCATGGATGAACTCAGGATTCTGAGCTGCCGTTTCAAACAGACCTGATGGGCACCAAGATCCTCCCCCAAATAGGAAACCACTACCTGGGAAGAGGCGTAATTTCTGAGCTGTTTCCTTAGTGACCAACAGGAACAAAATAAAATACATTGCAAAGAAGAGTGTTTCATATCCTAAACACCAGGCAGCAGTACTTTAGGAAAGTTTAATTCCTGTAAAGCTAAACTATTTCAAAATTAATGACTGCTAATAACAGGGATGCTGCCTGTGCTGCTAACACTTCTGAAAGTAATACACTAAAGCAAATTCCACCAGGTTGTAATCTAGTTGGAGGTACTTTAGGCTGGATTTCATTGCTGAAGCTCATGTGCTCCACCACCACACTCAAATAAATGGCCAGAAATCCCTGCCCTATCCTCCTAGGCCTGAAAATATTTATGGTAGAATCACACCCCCTTATTCTCCATGAGAACAGCATCACTGGAATGAGGACACAGCATTGGACAAACGAAAGGGATCCACCAGACCTCCACAGGAGGTTCAGTTTGGACTTTAAGAAAAAACACCATTTCTCACTGGGATTTCTGGGTAACTTCCACAGGAAACTTTAGTCCAGGAAGACAACTAATTAACTTTCTCCA
The DNA here is from genome assembly GCA_013397055.1 of Pachycephala philippinensis. NCBI lineage: Eukaryota > Metazoa > Chordata > Aves > Passeriformes > Pachycephala > Pachycephala philippinensis. The sequence continues at coordinate 933,738 of VWZT01000741.1, forward strand.
CCTGGAAAAGTCTGCCAAAATCTCAAGCAACTGAAAACAAGGTGCACAGTACTCCTTGTGGCTGACCAATGTTTCCCATGTCACTCTCTTCATCCTGCCTAGGACACTAATTCATGTATTTTAGGAAACCCCCTCCAAATATTTCTCAGCATTATGCATTTACTCATCTGTCTGATTCAGGCAAAAGTGCCCCAGAACAGGCACTGGTATTAAAAAGAAAAATTTCCATATTAAATTCTGTACTCTAAATTTTTGACTCATTTGGGTTTTATTTGAAAGCCAGTGGCACAGTTACAGATGTGCCTGCTTCTGAGAAGGTGCAAGGTATCACAATATCTCGAGGTAAATAAGAAATGAGAAATGCACACACTGAAACAGATTCTCACCAATGCTTTCTATGTGCCACTTATTTCAGACCTAATGCAATATTCACTGAATTCAGAAGAATTGTATTCATTATATTTGGATAAAGCCATTATTCATGAAACACACTTCTGCTTCCGAGCATGCTCTGATTAAACACAAAAATGCATCCACATCTCACAAGGAACAAAGAGTCAAAGCAAACAATTTACAAGCTTTATTTACAAGATCTATGCAGTCAGCACCCAGGAATATATAATCCCTCTGCTGCAATCAGGGTCAGCTCACACATCAGAGGGACAGAAAACTACAACAAAATTGGGAGTGAATAAATTTTCATTGCATGATTTAGCCAGAAACTAGCTGGACAGAAGTTCATTTGCTTAGGTTTATTTTATGGCACTGCAGGAAACAGGTAGGTTTTGGACAGGGGAATCTGAGCTTTAAAAAGCTGTACCACCTTCCTTTCTTCCCTTCTCACAAAAATTCCTTTTTTTTTTTCCCCCTCCCCAGAACATTGCTAAAAAGCAAACACAACAGAGCTTCCACTTTGACAGCTGGAAGCACAGGAAGAACATAAACCCCAAATAAACAGCCATGTTGTATAAAACAGCATCCAGGGTGCTGCAAGCAACCAGTGCCCAGCGCTGGCAGCAAAGAATCCCACAGCCTTGCCCTGCCATGTCCAAAACGAGTGAGAATTGCCTCCTACAAAAGCATTTTAATGCCACAGAAACGCTCTCCAGGCTGCTGAGGGGGTGTGGGTGTGTGGTGCCTGGAGCTGGAACCCCCCACACCAACCCTCTCCTTTCCTCACACATTTTATGGGGTCCTTCTCCACTGGCAACTGCTTTTCAGAGCTTCTGGCTTTGGTGAGTTTTGAGCGCAGTCATTAAAAACTTGGACTGAAGCTGCTGCCCCTCTGCCAAGCAGATCTGTGTCTGAGGGAAGGGTCACTGGTGGAGCTGTTTGTGTTGAAAAATCAACCTTTCAAGCTTTTATTGCTCAGGAAATTGTTCAAACATCAGATATCAAATAGTTCAACAGAATACAGGTGGAACTTTATTCCTATTTACACCAGTGCTACTCCTCTTGTAGCCTAAGCCAGAGGTGAAAGCTGAGACTTCTGGATTTGTTTGCTGGCTGAAATGAACATTTAGGTGTTGGTTTTGTCCCTAGAAAATAATCAGATAAAATGATGGAATAAACCTCTTTATAACTCCATTTTTCCATAACTCCAGAAAGGAGCAGGAATACCTGGCTTACTCAGATTAATTTTGAAGTGTATAGTTTTATTTCTGCAATAGCATGCAATGTAATATTGTTTATTGCTCTAAAATACCATTCCCAAGATGCTGAATTATTATCAACTACACCTTTTGCAAATTTAACCTGACTTGCTCTAGAAATTTCACTGAGAGGCAAAACTCATTAGCAATTAAATATTGTCTCAGAAGTAATTAACAATATTGATGGTAACAAAAAAGAGTACAATTACACTTTCTGGATGTCCAGTCTCCAGCAATAAAAATATGCCGTAGAAAGAGAATATGGCAAATTGCTGGTTTTCAGAAATAGCTGAGGAGATTTGTTAACACGATAATAACACTTATTTTAACTCCTTTAAAATAAAATAAAAGCTGCAGTATTTTTCAAAAGCAGAGTTCAACAGCAGCACCTGCCAATGCACTTCACTTCTGTATGCCAAATTCATAGGCAGGAAATCTTTAAACTCATTTAACTTCACAATTTTAACAAAATAAGGGCTGAACTCATGCCAGACCTGAAAAAAAAACCCATCTAAATCTGGTTCAAGTTCAGAGAAACAATCACATTTGATTTGTTTGCACTGAAATATTGCCTTTGACTCAACTCCCTTGTGCTGTAGATGGTCATAAATTTTAAGCCTCAGGAGGTTTTCATGGTGTCATCCTTTTTAAACACTGATATTCTGCTTTGCAATACTTTACCCCAAAATCTCACAAGCCACAATATCCCTAACCACAGACTCAGTTTGAGGGGATGCAGTTCTTAAAATGAGCCTCTATTAAAATTCCTTGCAACTGGATCATGGTATTTGGCAGTATCAGCAATAACCATTAAACCCAGCCAAAAACCTTCTGACAGAAATCTGGGGTTTTGACCAGAGCAAATATTTATGAGACGTGTGCATTTTTCTTTTAAAGGAGCTTTCCTCGCAGAGAGAACTTCTCCTGATTGCTTTTGGTTTACAAAAACAAGAAGTTGACATTTTCTGCAGGAAGTACAGCATTTTCTGATTAGCTCTAATAGCCACTTTTGGGAGCTGCTGCAATTTATCCCAGCATTTGAAGTAGCTGAGTGTCATTAATTGCTATTCACCAGGGTATTCAAGGCACTTGGTACCTGGTGAAGATGGGAGCTGGAAATCAAACTGCAGGCCAGGGCTGAGCAAAACACTTCAGCACACGAATGAGGGCTGAGCTGAACACAAATTCTGCAAACTGCTGGCCTGGAATTGGGTTTTATAAACTCTGGAAGTTGTTTCAGACCAAGTGCTAGTTTAAGCATCTGATAGCAAAACACGTGCCCATTATCTGATTTTCTAGTTTCAAAAGCAAGGAAACATTTTCATACATAAAGTTTCCTGCTGTAAAGTTTTCCAATTTTTTTTCGCCTGTATCACTGTCTTTTCCCTCTTCGTGTTTCTCAAAAGTGCTCCCTCTGAACTAAATATATCTCAGCCTTATATTAAAAACACATGATCTTGTTACACTGATAAACCAGATCCTGATAATGCCAAAGCTACAGTAATATGTAATTCTTGTCAAAAGAGTCACTTATTTAATTTCTCTTCCTCAGAGATGTGCTCTCTAAGTCAGTTTCTGATGGAAACAAATGAAGGCAATGATTTGTCTTGAATAATAAAGCACCTGCAGCTGTTTGCAGCGTTCAGAATGATGTTTTATCATTAGCAGAAACCCTCAGATATTCCAAGCACCCTCCACGCCTTGTAGCTAGGACACCAGGGTCCGTGCCATTTACCTCACTTTCTCATCATTTCCCAATAACAAGAACATCAAGGATGCAGCACATCCATCAGCTGCCCAGGAGGCTGGATTTGCTTTAGATAGTGACCTCTGAGTAAGTCCCCTCTGCCCCCCAAATGTCAACAGGAAAGATTTTCTTAGACTTGAATCACATAGAATCTATAGAGCAGGTCTTCCTTCTGGGTGTGTGGTGGGAGCTGCTCTGTGGCTGGGCAGAGCTAAATGGTAAATGCTAAACCCAGAAAGGATTTTAAAGGCAGTTTTACACTCAGGTATTCCCCAAAAGCTGGCACAGCTTTGAAGACCAGCTGTCAGGTTTGTCTCTTTGCTGTTAGCAGTCCCAGGGAGGTAAAACCTGCACACAAATTCCTGTGAAGCCTGAGAATGAAGAAGCAATAATGCTGTGGAAATGGCTGTGGGGCTGTGCCAGCCAGCTGAGATGGGAACTGGAAACAGCTTCTACAGCAGAGTCATACAGCAAGCAACTCAACTCCATTCGAAATGGATTAACTCATTACAGAGAACAGGAGAATAAATGGCACAGGAATGAGAGGGGGATTTTCGAGGGAGTTAATGCACTCTAAACCACCACGACACGAAGCTCCTGTGTAACTAGAAAGGATGGATTTGCAGCAGTATAATTTACAATTAAGGAAGCTCAAATAATTACGCATGAATGGCTAAAATATTCATTAAGGGAAAATCCTTTTACTTTATAGAATAGCTTTAGTTTTTCAGCTGTTCCACAAACACAGCCAGGTGAAACAGTTACTTGTCACCACCATTCAAATCACTGGTGATTTCTTAAGGAATAAAAAACCCATCCAGGTATCAGTGTTTCACATTGTTGTGACTTTGAGTCAGCATTTTCTCTAGCTGCAAACTCACAAGTTACAGCTCCGGTGCAAAGTTAATGCTAGATCAGTTACTATAATTAACAAGATCAATAATAGGCTAGCAATAATGCATTTTTCCTCCCGGGGTAACCTGTGCTGCACTCACAAGGCCCTAAACTCCAACAGAGCCACAGCTGAATACAGCAACACTGACATCACGATGATTCAGGGCACCAGGGCAAGCACAGAGGAGCTTTTCTGCCAATAGTTACAGGATTCCCTTCCCCATCCCAGTTTTGCGTAGGATGGACAGTTCTCAGGGCACAAAAACCAACAGGGCCCATTGTCCCTGCCTCCCTGGGGTCCCACCCAGCCGTGCCCTGGTCTCTGAAGTGCCACAGCTCATCCCAGCACACATCCAGAGGAGGTACCTACTGCTGGTGCCCTTGGTTCCCGTGTCCCTGGGCACCCTGCACAGCTCTCACTTGCCCTGTCCCCTGTTTATTTTGGCTAAGACACTGCTGCCTTTAATTTCCTCACACCCACGAAAGGATATTCCTAATTCCTCTGCTCCCAACTCATTCACCCTTCCAAGCCTCTGCCCCTTGCTGGCAGCAGGACTCTGGCAGAAACCACAGAGGACATCTGAGTTCTCCACCAGCCCCACGACCTGTCCCACCTGGCTGGAGGCTCCTCCAGCCAATTTTACATTTTTTGCTGTATGCTGTGCATCATCATCTGAGTCCACATCTGAGCTGCTCTCTCGCTGGGGAATGGAGGAGGGCAGCAGCCCAACCTCCTCTTGGCAGGGAGAGGATCTGCTGAGGAGGAGAGGAACAGCTCTGGACAAACACAACCAGCTTTCCCAGATGGATCAGGGAGGTTGGGGAAGTGCCAGCAGACACACAAAGGAGCAACAATGTGCAGACAGCACGACACTGCTCCCCCTCAGTGAAAGGCTGACTTTGGTAATCAGGAGATTGCTTGGATTTATTTGCACCTTCAGTCAGGGCAGGGGAGAAAAGCTGGGAGCTGATGTGCAGTAGGAGCAGAGGGAACAGCTCCTCTCCTTTGCACAGTGATTGGAAACAGCCACAGTCTTACAAGGAGGTGAGAGAAACCTATTTACACCACCCACACCCCTGCCCTTCCTTTGTTCCCCTCTGAAGGAACAAGAAATCCTGGAACACTGGTGCTTGAGAAGCCACCTAATACAGGTCCTCAACCCGCAAATCAACATCAAATCTATTCCTAGCAGGCATTTCTCCAACCCAGCTTTTAAAAGCTCTGAGGATGGAGGAATTTATCATCCTTCTTGGTGAGGCTATACATAAAAGTTTAGAGATTTTAGGTAACAGCAAGTTTTGCAAGCCTGTGCACGGGGCTGTTATCATATTCCTGTAATATTGGCCCTCGCTTTTGCTGTGGGTTGCTGAACTAATATGAAATTCTGATTGAATATGTGCTGCCAGTGGAAAAGCTGGAAATCAGTAAACGTATTAACAGCAGGCTGTCTCTGCAAGAGCACCAGGCAAAGCACTGCCACGGGGAAAGAGAGAAAAGCTCGAGGAAAAGCGTCAGGGTGAACGAGCTCTGCTAAGCCCTCTGGAATTGCCATGGGAAAGTCTGCCCTTCCTCACGGGGATCCCTGCAGGAGTTTGAAGCCAGTGGCTAACACATCATCTAATGGCTACTGAAATGAGGGCAGAAAGGACAAGAAAAGCAGAGAGGAAGAGATTAATTCAGAAGCTTTGCTCTCACTAACAAGGGTTTTCTCATTTATGGAAAATATTGCATCATCTCGGGTTCCTTACACACCTGGAGCTTCCTGCACAACCTTTCAGACTGCAGTTTGGGTTTATTCCCACGCAGTTTCACGTGTCTTTGACGCGACCTTGAGGGCTGCCATTGTGCAGCAGCCTAGTTTTGGGAACTGGCTTGGCTGAAGTTCACCATCTGCAAGGCGTTTCTAAATTTCCTTCCACAAGCCTCCCTCAGACGGTGTGCTGAGGTTAGTTACCAAACACAGGCAACTTTTACAGTCCTCACATCGTTGCCTTGTCCCCCAACCCCCCCAAAGGCTTTTTCTCATGCATTGAAGCTCTTCTGAGAATGTTTTCCATGGTGTGAGATACAAAAGCACCACTTTGATGAGGAGAAATGAGACCTCACGGGTCGTGCCCAGAGGCTGTGCCACCCCATCCCTGGGCAGCCACACACTGTGCCAAGTGAATTATTAATTATTAGACATTTTATGTTGTCTAATTATGCTAATTGTTACACAGCAGCAATGGTTCTGCTCTTGTGTAGGGCAGGACACCCCAACCTGGGTTCAGTTTACCCTGACAAAGAGCACCCTCCAAAGCAGTGCTGAGGACAGGAATCCTGCAGCTCTTTCCAGTCCTTCCCCAGTGCCTTCAAACGAGGTTTCACCCAGGCACAGACACATCCCATAGGATGGTCTGCTAAAAACCCTAACTTTTCTGAACCACTGTAACAACAACCAGACAGAAGGAGCAGGGTGGAGAACAGCCCTGTGCTTGGCTCACTGCAGCCACAGCACAGCAGGGCAGAATTCCATCCTTTAAAGACAATACAGCCATTATGTGGGCAGGAGCTCAGGATATACTGGAAAATAACCACATGGGGAAAACACAGTCCAAGGGCCACGTTTGTAAACACTTGCTGGCATCTAGAACCCAGTCAAACCTCATCACAATTCATGCAGTCATGCCAGAAGCTAATCATCACCCTCACTATTATTTTTAGTGGTTCCCAAGTGATGGCTGTGCATGAGCAACATAGAAATAAAGTTCTGAATTATTTATGGTGCTCAAAACACCTCAACAAAAACGCTGGCCCTTCTTGTGTTCATGCTGACTCCTGGATTAGGAGTGGAGAGTGGGAATTAGGATTAGGAGCAGCAAGTGGAAAAAGTCAGGACGGAGGTTACAGTCCAATTTTCTTTTTTAGCAGCCCCCTTGGCTTTGAATTATGTTTTATTTCTCACACATCAAGATTGACACACCAGGCTTCAGGAGATCTGCACTCAATTTCCAGTTCTTCTGCAAACATAATACAGCTGTGACCAGGACATTTTATTTCTCTATGACTCAGTTTGCCACATATGAGAAGGAAGCTAATTTTCAAAATATATCACTAAGAATAAATGAGTAACATTTTAATTGCCTGGATATTATTGTGCTGGTCTATGTGAGCAGAAAAATAGCTCAAGACAGTGTTCATGTAGAAAAGGGTGTAAGACAAACCACCTTTCTAGATCAAAACAAGCAAATCTAATTTCAAATCAGAAACAGTTTTTATATTTATTTAATTATCTTGTCATCAATGCTTTAACTATTTTTTTTTTCCCCAGAAGGAGGATGTTCAGTTTCTTGCAGTGATTCTACAGATGCCTCTTTTAAGCCTTAATTTCTCTGAATGAACCTGCCAATTTCAGGACTAAAGAATATGGTTACAATTGTCATTCATTCAGAAAAGCAATTTAATTTTGAGCAGGACCTACCTCTCAGCTTTGAATTCAAATTAAGAGAGGCCACAGATTCTGAATGTAGTTACTGCTGAAATGGAGGAGACCTTGCTGCCCACAAGAGACACGTGGACTCTCACCATGCCAAAAATTCGTGTCAGATAGATAGCACTTGAAACACAATTCTCATTAAAATGGATTGTTGCATTCATGTTCTGGAAACACGAAGAATAGAGACTAATGGATTCATCCATGGAGAGTGCCACGATGATCTTTACCTTGTCCTTGGTAGAACAGCCTTCCCACAATCCTCCTTCCTTCATTCAACTTCTAACAAACAAGATGCTCCAGCTGAAAAGAATTCACTGAAATCAAAGCACCCAAAAATCCTAAACATGCCTCCATCCAGCAGTATGGTGTGACATAGGTAATGATGCTTTTGGCTTTGCTCCAGTAAATCCAAAACCCCCTTACCTTTTAACACCCTCCTGTAAGAAAATTTGCATCTGAAAAATGCCTTTCCAATATCTATATTAGGTATATTTTAATAAAAGTACACCACAAAAATAAAAAGCCAGCACCAATGAAAAGCCTCACTTGCATAATATTGATCTGTGATTAGGCGGAATCAAATTTCATTCTTTCCAACTAAAGTGATTTTAAAAAAAATAATTTCAAGCGATAGCATTTATCATCATGCACCTTTCTGAAAGGAGAACACACTGACTGGTTCACTGTATTTTAAAGCTCCTGTGATAAAGCCAGGAATTAGACATTTGCATGTGAAAAGTTCTGCAGAGGAATGCTCTTACTTATGCCAGTAATTCTGTGATTGTCAGCCCAGTGACCTCTGAATAGGCATCATACACATCCCTACTACCTCAGCAATCATCTGTCTCAAACGTATCCATCACAGGCACTAACTATATTTAGAGATCAACTCTATAAAGATCACAAAAGGGATTAAATAACCCAGCATTTCAACAGCAGGTGACTTGACACATTGATGGAGGGGATCACTTTTGGTCCAGTGCTCCATATTTCATTGCCCCTGACCTTGGAGGTAAAAGCCACTATCTGAGCTGCTCTAAAACTGGTATTTCATCCACGTTTCTGCTCCGCTGCTAGAACACAGAATTACAGGGCCATAAGGGACGTGGAGAGGTCACAGGGGTCACACAGATACAGCATCAATCACAGGTGCCATCTGTGATCTAATGTTAACCATTTCCAGGGAGGGAGAATCCACAGCTTCACTCAGCATTTCCCCCTGGCAAATCCTACTGCCAAGGGATGCTCTTCCTCTGCCTGACTTAAACTTGCTCTAACCACCTGTAATAGCTCCGTGTTTATTCATTCCTTTCTCCTTAACGAGAACTCTATGCCACACTAGAGGTCTACTGGGGCAAAGCAGTTCCTTTATTGTAACAAAAATTTCAGTTTTCAGACAAATATTCTGATTTCTTTTGCCCAATAAAATAACGAGCTACAGTAACTCATTTTCAAAATACTAATACAAAAAACAACTGTCCAAAGTTTGCAGCACTACAAGGGAAAGGGACCTTCCAGTACCTTGGCTGGCAGGAGGAATACAGAATTTATCTGAGCAAATGCTGCTTCAAAAGAAGAAACAGCCACAAAGGTTGATGTAATACCAGCATAAAACAAAATACTGTGTGAATATTCTCCCTCCACTGAACTACTAGCAGATGAACTATTAATCCCATGATGAAATTAATGGGGCATTTCTATGATTTTACAAAAAATCCCTCCCAAATGGCCTTTTCTTTATGTTCATAATTTGCTTTCTTTTACATTTCATTAACAGTGCAGAATTACTATATGTCTTGACTTGACCTGATACTACTCAACCCCCAAACAACCTTTTTAACATCTGGACCATTTATTCCCTTAACGGTGAATTTTCCTGAAAAAAGTTTCCACTAGAGTTTCATAGATCTCATAGAAATTGCTGGATAAACTTGGAGAGCCAACACTAGAGCGAGTTAAAGAATGGGTAAAACAAATTTGGTTCCTGGTTACTTCAATCACTCATTAATTCAAGGACAGGAGAATGATTTAGTCTTGACTAAATCACTCCCTAGTGAGTGTTCTTGGTGTGTGAGGGAAGGATACTGCAGAGTTTTCTGTCCTGGCAGCTGCTGGAGCCCAAAGGATCAGCCTAACCCTGAGATTTTGATGCATCTTGCAGCCCTCACTCCTCTGATACTCTGAGAAATGCTGAATCCAAGTGGTTGGAAATAATGACCCCCTCAATGAAATTATAAATTCACAGAGAAAATGGTGCATTGTATTTAGAAATTATTATTGCATTTATCTGTATACATACAAGTGAAATTATAATCTACCACACCAGAGGAAGAACATCTAAAACAAAAACCTGATTACATTCCCCAGCTTCTGTCCCTGTTGGTTGCTGTTCCTCACACCAGGGCTGAATCACTGAATGTTTGTCCATACTTAGACATACACCAGCACTTGCCTTAAAAATCAATGCAAGAAGTGGATAAAACTTAACCTGATCAACAAAGCACCTAATCAAAACAGTGAATTTCAATGCAAATTGAAATAGCCAATCCAGCTAAAAAATACAGGAGTTTTGAATGTCATGCAAACACAACACCTGTAAAGACTGTAGAGAGATATATATATATATATATAAGGCAAAGTAGAAAAGAATAAAACCAAGGTTCTTCTGAAACGAAAATTGAGAGAACTGGTATAAGTCTGAGGTAAGTTCTTGCCATTTTCTGTCCATCTGTGGAATTCATTACAGGCAAAAACGCCTGAGATATTCCGTGTGTGATTGTGTGATGGGATGAGGAAGGTGCTCTGGACCAGCAGCTCCTTAACATGTCTGCACCACTGAACAATGAGTGAAGGCTGTTTAGATTCCAGGCATTTTACTCATTTTGGGGTATACCTGGAAACATGGGAATCACCTGAAAAAAACCCTATACGTTTCCATCTATTGAAATAAAGTTCCAGCATCACAGTTCTGAAATATCTGAAGAGCAGAGCAGGAGGCAGCATTGTCTTCAGAGATGTAAAACATCAGAGTACCAGGAACTCAGGCTGACAACGAGCTGGATGTGCTCAGTGTTCAGAACAATGCGGTGGAAACAAAAGGAATTAAGAGCCTGGAACTGCCTTTGATTGTTATTTTCCAAATAGAGCCCGAAAAAATAACACAAAAGAGAAAAATCCATTGGGAAAGATGCAACATTATCAGTTTTGGATCAAAGTCGTTGTGTGGCTAAAACTGAATATATTATTTCAAACTTGTGGTCAATGAAAAGAGCTCAAACACCCTCTTTGTTGTAGGTGCTCTGCTCAGTTTTTCGTTCAGTAAAATTGTAGTGATTCAGCGAGGATTTTCTAATAACCTTATTGAGGGGTTTTGCAGAAGTTACATCAAAGCGGTAACCTGACATCTAAATCAAAAAGATTTTGGAATAGGGAAAAATAAAAGCTTTTTTTGACAGCTTCTGTTCTGACAGACAAAAAGAAGTCAAATACCACGTATCACTCATGCCCTGCAGTCTGAAGCTTAAGGCTTAATCTCCAGCCTTCCCCCTGCCTTGCTCACAGAGCCAGGTGTGCACCAGCAGCTCCCTTTGGATTCACCAGGCTCAGCCTGGAGCTTTGGGGTTTGGTGTGTGCACAGCCCGTTCTGGCTCAGCCCAGCACAGCAGATGCCAGTGGATCGTGGCAGTCAGAACTGGAGTCTTTACAGCAAGTTTTTAACTGCTCTTTTTAATTCTATTTNGAATTTTTTTTTTTAGTTTTTTTTTTTTTTTTTTTTTAAATTCTTTCCACTGCAGATGGGAAGCAATTTGCACTTTTCATCAGGCTGGATTTCATAATCCTGGATTAGCAGCTGTTTTGGTTCTCATCCCATAGCCCAGTCCCTCCTGTCCAGCCACACACCAGATCCCAGCCCTCACTGGGGCAGTTGCGTGAAATTTGGGTGTTCAGCCTTCCTCTCTCCCCTAAAAACCCTCTTTTCTGCTGTAATGACACCATAATGCATCTAGACTGGGGGAAAACATTGGGAAAGTAGGAGCTGCAGGGCTGCTCAGACATTGCCCCTGCCTTCTTTCACTTTTCAAGTGGAAGTTTTTCCTTTGTGGGGATGCTCAGCGCACTGCAAAATTATCCCAATCCCAAAGTCTCTTTACCAGTCACATCCAGCTTGCTCAGATGGGAATGCACAATGCTCCCAGAGCTCCTCAAGTTCAGGAAAATAACCCTCCTTTACCCCTGCAAAAAATACCAAAAAACCAACCAAACCATCAAATAAAAACCCCAAACAAACAAACAACCACCAAGAAAAGGCTACAGAGTCTCACACAGGAACACAGGAGATAAATTCTAGTTACAGCCTGAGCTGGCAAAGAGAAATCACAGCTCTAGAGCAGAATGGGAGAGGTGGACACAAGAGTTACTGTCTCAGCTACTCAAGGTTATAAAAGGCAACTGGGCTTCCTATTCCTTCATAAATAATATCAACAAATATTTAGTCTTTCCACAAACTTGCTTGGTGCCCAGCAGGAAAGCAAAAGGCAGCAGCACGTGGGTTAAGGTGCTGATTTAGACCTGATACAGCTGCATCACTTCAGTATCTATTGGTGTCCACTTCATGCAAACTTCTCAGGCCACGCTGGCCATCAGCACACACGGACAGGAAGATAAACTCTTTATTCCACAAGATAAACTCTTGATAAACTCTTTATTCCACAAGATGAGCTCTTCATTCCACTCAGCTAACTCAGATTTCAGACACCAAAATGCAAGGCAATGAAAGCATTTCCAAAGGAAAGGAAGACATCAAGTATTTGAACTGCAGTGGTCTTGTATCATGGAGAAAGTTTTTCTTTTTTTAAGTGATAGAACAATTTGACAACAGCAGATCTGTAAGCAGGCAGCTATAAATTGCAATATATCCTGACGTTCTTTACCAAATACAACATTAAGGTGACAAATTATACTAATACAGTATGATTTCAAGGTGTACCCACATTTGCAGCATGTGTAAATTTCTCAAATAGAATCCGATGTTTGCTAATACGGTACGATCTAAGTTAATAAGATCAAATTATGTCTGATCATACTACATTAGTAAATGTCACATCAAATTAGTCATTTTCAGAATTATAATGAAGCGCAGAAAGCAACCAAAAATAACTTTTCCAACACAAGTAAGCAGTGCTGAAATTGAAAACGGAGCTAAATACCAAGCCCTGAGAGAACGCTTTTGGAATGCAAGATTTGCCCGTTCTCCTCCTCAGTCTCATCCCAGAGAGTTCTCATACGAGGTGTAAATCATGGTCACAGCAGAGCCTTGTCCTAGGGTCACTAATAGGAACTGGAGATAAGGTCATGAACTAGGAAAAGATGGCACTCCACTGGAAGGCTTTTAGCTCAGGGGTTGCCAACTTTCAGTGGTCCCAAGCAGGAAAATCCATGAAAATCCACTGAAGAGAAATTTTGAAAGAGAAAGCACCTTGAACAGGAAGTTGCTGAAACAGTTATTAAACTTTCCTCTTTTGAAGTGAATTATCTGAACTGCCATAATTAACCAGACCTTGCAAGCTTTGATTTTTCTTCCCTGTTACTGAAACCTTTCGGGTGCACCTGTGGCATGACCCCATTTATTTCAAACACACAGAGTTTGGTTTCTTTGAGCACAGCTAGAAAAACAAACAACTTCTTGGCTCAGGAGTCCCAGAGCCTGCCCTCAGCCCAAGGTCCCTGGCCATATGCTGGATTCCAGAGCCACAATCATTTTTTCCCCATATTCTTCCACCAACCTGGAAAGCTTCCCACAGATTTCCTCCCCATCCCCTCATCTAAAGGCAGGGAATATTTCTTGAAATGCCCACGTTAAAGCTGACCTGTCTCTTGGCAAAAGCTGCCCAAGTAGGGTGCCCACAGTCTCGAAGCCTACCCCAAAAATAGAAGGCTGAAGTCAGCCCTGTTGAGTCTCAGGGATGTCTCACACAAAATCCTTCCCAGAACCTTTAACAGGAATAAAAAACCTGGCAGGTGGCAGAAGAAGAAAGACCAGAAATTTTAAGTAACATCCAATGGTCCCATATTCACTGGGAACATGTGGAACATCAGTCTCTCCATAGGCCCCCATCATCTGTTTAAGTGTGAGAGTACAAGGAAAAGAGGAAAAAAAAAAAAAAACCTCCTAAACAAAACAAAAAAACCCAATGGAGAGGG
>VWZT01000741.1:947727-972841 GCA_013397055.1 Pachycephala philippinensis
GCCCCCAACAACTGTTTAAAGGGGAAAATAAAAGGAAAAAAAAAAAACCAAAAAAACCCCTCCTAAACCAAACAAAAAAACCCAATGGAGAGGGAATTTTCTCCCTTTGCCAACAGTTACAGCAGAGTCCAAGATTTCCCCAGGTCACTGTGTCAACTCCAAAACACAACATTTTTGCCCCTTTTGATGAACTAAAAGGCACTGCAAGGGAAAAAATACTTGAGAAATTTCATTGCTATCTTTACTGAGTTAAAATATAACCCATGTAACCACAGCTATCTAAATCTTCTGGGTAAACCACCTTTATTCCCAGCTGAATAAATTAGTGACAGCTGCAAGCTCTGAGCCAGAACCATTATCCTGTACAGCGTTGTGAAAAGTCAAAGCCAAAGTAGTGGTGAACACCTAAGTTATCAGTTCAGGGCCGGGTTTTTTTAAGACTAAAAAGCACACTAAAAGAGATGTCCACTGTTGGAAGGAGGATTTCTAGCTACTTTCTCAGGAGGTGGAACATATGTTCGATATTGGGACCTGTAGTGTTTAATATTAATTTTCCTGATTTAGTATACACTGGCATATGCTTCAAAGAGCACTTTTCCCCACAATGACTTTACCAGCCCCTGTTGCTCACGACTTTTGTTTATTTGCTTGATATTTGTTTCTTTTTAATCCGAGCTGTCTGCATGAATTTTAACAGAATTATGGGTGTTTACATAAGGCAGTCTGTTCAGGGACAAAGTTGTTGATCCCTAGAGAAAGCATTGTTCCTATCCTGTCTGCATTTCAGTAGATTAGGTTTAAACCAGACCTATCATCAAAATACACTCATAGCACACAAGCTTTACATGTGTTTTAGTTTGAATGGAATAGTCATAATAGAGCAGCCTTTTGTTATTAGTAATTATGAATACTTCTGTTGGATTCTGGTATGCCAGTGGACTAGGAACCCTTTGTTGTCTTTAAACTAATGTCTGCATTATTCTGCATTTTCTTCTTCTAATCCTTCCTCTATCCTAAAGGATTTTAGCAACGTTTTACCGTCATTCTGTTATGAAACTTGTTTTCCCTTGAGCATGTGGCAATTTCATTAGGTACCTGAGGATTGTGTAAAAATCAAATAACAACAGAAGCTAAGCCAAAGTAAAAAAGAGAAACCAAACCAACGTTTCTACTTAGCTCAAGACAAAAATAAAAGCACATGGGAGGAGGAGGGGAAAGAAGGAGAAAATAAGGGAAGCATTATTTTCTGCATTGTGTTTAACCCCTTGCTGGCTGTTTTGCAGTGGATCTCAGAGGGTGATGTGCAGTAGCAGCAGCAAGGGAGCTCAGTCCTGGGGTGGTTCCTGAGCCCTTCTGCAGCCCAGGAGCAGCCCCTGGCCACTTACCCTGCTCTAGAACTGGCAACAAGGAGTGTAACTTTCAGGGGAAAACTGGGATTTTTGTATGGAGACACAAACTATCCTGCAGTGATGTCTTTAACCCAACCTGCTCTACTTTCCCAGCCTCAAAAATCTTCCTCCAGGCTCAGCTCAGCTTTAAAGGAGAGGAGTGCAGGAAGTCGAGTGAAATCTCACTGGACTGGACCTGATGACCCAGAGGACTCTCTGGGATCTTCTTCCAGAGTCATCATCCCAGCTGCTCCCAGGAAAAACCACATCAGAGCTGCACCTGACACACCATCCTATAAACTTCTCTCTCTGACCAAACCAGGTCCAGGACAGCAGAGCCACTTTGATGGGACAGGAACACTGTTCAGCATTTTAGCAGCACAAATAACTCTCCTGCTTATTATAGCAAGTCAAACAAGGGGTTCCTTCTCCTTGGCACCTGTTAACTACATGCTTCAGCATTTTCTGAAAAATTATTTGGTCACTCAGGGGTGTGACTGCTGAGTGTTGTCCTATTGACCACTGAGCCACTCCTGTTACAAACTGGTTCCCATCTGAATTAATCACTCAGAAACCCGAGAGCTTGGACACGCAGCGTTTGCATTTCCCGGAGAAGTGATCTGAATCGAGCTCCCACCATCTAAAAAGGGGCACAAACTGAGGAGCAGGCTCGAGCTGCTCTGTAACCTCACTGTGCAATCAGGAGTTTGCACACACGTGGGAGCTCAGCTCATTAAGCCCAGCTCAGTGCCACCAGCGCAGCGAGAGCACTGCAAAGCTGGCAGCAAGGAGTGCCTTGGCAGAGGAGCCACGTGTGCTAACGCTGCACAAACAGCATTTTAATCAAAGCCACCTTTCCACAAGTCACAAGTCTCTTGGCTTTGGCTTAAATCTTGGGTCATTTTCTCGTTACACCCAACCCCATCTCATAGGATATAATGCTGCTGTGATTTTACATACAAACACACACACCCCCTGGAGAAAAGTAACAGCAGCATCAATAAAACAAGCTTTTCATACATTGATTTATGCCCACAACACACAGGTAGTACCACACTGGCCTTTGCTGAGCATGGAAAGATGGGACATAAATTGGTCGTGGAGTGCGTCAGTACAAACAGCTGTGATAGATCAAAAAGGAGACTTTGAAGATGAAAATGGCATACAAAAAAATGGGATGAAAATTAATTAGTGCCAAATTAAACTAAATATTTCCTAATTTTTTTTTAATAGGGCAAAAAGACAGCAGTAACAGTTTTTATTTGTGCTTAAGGAATCAGATTTTTCAAAGCAAAAGGGATTTAATTGGTCAATGCTTGTTATCCCTGACTGAGTGCTGGGCAAGTCCTTGAATTGCCTTTGCTAATTGCACTTTAAGACTTAGGAGTAGAAATAAGATCTCTCCTCTTGTTTATAAAAATGAGTCATGTTTATGAGCAAGAAAATTAAAAAAGGTCTTTGTTCATGGCAGGAGAGTTCAGATATAGTTGAAGAGGGAAACATGCCAAACCTGTGCTTTTAATTCCTCCAGGGTTATCCACCCTGAGTGCTTGTCCTGCCTAACCTTTCTGAGAAGAAAATCCCCTCTAAAGTCATTTACACCCCCTTGGACATGAGAGGTGTCTGTCTGCAGATGGACACAAGGAGCAGAGCAGCACTCAGGGACCAGCTGGAGTCGCTGAAGCCCCAGGGAATTACAGAGTTCTCCTCCCTGTGAGCCCAGTGAAAGCTCTGCACTGGTCTGTGTGTCCTGAGCAGTGGGCAGACACGCTGAAATCTCAGCTTTATTATCTCCAGCACTATTGAACAATCGATCCCAGTCTCATCAGCTGCCCTTGAATTGAGGGATGCAGCAGCACTTTCATCTTTGCTGCCCAATGAGCAGCCCCCAGCGACCTGCCTGCACCGAGGCTGGCCGAGTGTGTAACTCTGTCTGAGCACATTGCACACCCCCCCAGGACAGAGCAGACCGCTTCTGCTGCTGCCCTGACAGCTCCAGGATCCCCAGCAGCACCCCAGGGCTTCCTGATGATGGGCTGTGATTCCAAAACTCTGCAGCCACTGAAGGACCTTTCCATTTTAGCACTGGGTGAAATGCGAGGCAAGGCAAAGGAGGTCTTGGAATGAAAAATGCCATCCAAAGCCCAATTATCCTTCTCTTTCTTTGGCAAGGCTAATCCACAGCTGGCCTGTGCCTACGGCACACCAGACAGACAGACAGATAGACACGAGGCTCAGCCCATTCCCTGGGCATCTGCCCCCGGGAGGGATTAAACAGACACATCCAGCATCTGTTTCCTTCTGCAGAGCTGTTCTGCACGGGACAGGGAATCTCCCAATTTCCCTCTTACACGTGTGCATCAATAATTAATGAGATCTATAGAGTCAATTGCTCCTTCCAAGAAACAGAAAACCCAAGATCACTCACTCTTCGTTCACACTGTGCAGTGTTTTCAAGGCAGAGGCCACACCTGGCCCGAGGAGTTAAAATAAAGCCCTTCTCCCAGCAATTCTGAGGATTTATCCGTACTTTATAAAGCTCTGTGATTCCAGGAGAGTGTTGAAAATCTGCTCTCTGCTTGCAGAAGCAAAGAGCCAGGTGACAGCAGCCTCCTTCCCTGCAGGACAGGGAAAGCACAGGAGGGCTCCACTGGATTCCCACCACCAGGATTGAGTCTGCTCTGGGGAAAGCAGCACTGTGCTTAAAGGTTCAGATACCAACAGGGACCACTAGCTCAAATACAGAAATCTGGGGACCTTTTTGTAGAAATATTTCTATTAAGATAACTTAGATCTATTGCGCTGTTTCATCAGTATTTGTTTCTTTCCCCCCTATTCCTTTCTTTGGTTTAATCTCCTGAGACATCTTCTCCCCATCTGATATTTTTCCTTCCAGGGAAAAGACAGAGAGTAAGAAAGCAGCTTCATAGAATTAGCATCTAAATAGTACCCCCCCCCAAAAAAATCCTAGGTGTAGAGCACTGCAGAAAAGCCAACTTCCAAAAAACTCTGCTACTCAACCCAACAACAACAAACCTCGTAAGACAAAAATAAATAGAGGAGGAAGAAAGCACAATTTTCACCCTACCCCAAACCTGCACCAACTCCACTCTCCACACAGACTGAGTTCAGTCAGGCGAGTTTGCTGGAGCAAATTAATTTTATATGTGAGGGATTCCCTTCACTCGGGACAGCTGTCCCTGCCCCGGCACCACAAGCACTCAGGGCATGCAGCTGAGGCCCCCTTCTGCTGAAGAGCAGCTCTTAACCCTTCCCTGCCCATCCCAAATGAAGGCTACAGAGCAGGCAGAAGGGGAATGCACTGATGGGTCTTGACAAAACCTTGTGCAGGTGATAATTATCAATTTTACAGTTGAAACAAATTCATTTTCCAAACAGAAACGGTTGCCTGACTTTGCTCCTCCCCTGCACCGTGACCACACCACATGCCATTCTGCTTTCCCCTTCTGATTTCTAATTTCTTCTTCTCTGGGATGTCATCACCTGACAATAAAACAGTCTCCAGAGGTTCCTGGATGACTCTGAGCTCAGTGGATCTGCACCTCACGGGACAGAGACAGCAGAGGAGCATTTTGCATTAGTGTGATAGTTCAAATCACAGAGACGCTTTAAGGACAATGTCCCAAAGGTGCCCAGATTTGGTTCACCCCAGAGGGAGGAGCAGGGGGGTGTGAATTGGATTTCTCAGAATACTTTAGAATTATTGGTCCATGTGCCAGAGGAAAACATCACCCCAACAGCAGGAGGGCTGCCAGTAATCACAGAAAGCAGGAGGTAGAGGAGGAGGGGGTAGGTGTGGATGTGGGATTGGCCATGCTCTTTATTCAGATTAACTTGCAGGCTGGAAGATGGAGAGGAGATTTGTCCATGAATGTGTGTGTATTCCTCGTCTTCTGTGAAAGCATTTTGCTCTCTCAACCTCACTATTTCCCACAGGCACGTTCACTTCTGAGCCTCCTGGCCTGAATCTGCTTTAAGAACCATGTCTCATTCTGCACCACACCCCTGGACACGGGAGGAATTCACTGGTTTGCAGTGGTTTTGCTGAAAGGAGAAAGAGGCCCGTGTGGAATTACAGAAAAAGGATACTGTAAAAAAACCATTCTTACAAAAACACGGGCCCCAGCCTGATGCTTGCTGCAGCCTCTGTGAATCAGGGACAACTTGGTGACCTGGCAAAGTTCAGTGGACAGTCAGAGCAGGGAAAAAATCAGATATTTTAGCCTCAAAAAACAATATGTTCTTGTGGATTTATCCAAAGGAGGGGGTCTTTTATCCAAAAGATGGGGCCCCATCAGTGCCCCCAGCTGCCACATTCTCACTTCGTGTGGCCTCAGGACTCCTCCACTCCCCCACCAAGGCAGAGCTGCTCCATTCTGCACATTCCAGCTCTGAGCCTGGACTCTGCCTTGCCCTGCGAGCTCCTGCTTGCCATTTGACAAGGGTTTATGTCATTATTCACCATTAATCCGTGGCCTTCTCCCTTTGGACGGGGAAGAACGAGCTCCAGCTCTGCTCAGCACACACCCTCCCTGGGCTGCAGCTCGTACCCTGCATCTGGATCTGCTCACCAAGGAAGCCAAGAGCTGCAAATGTGCTTTAAAAAACACTAAGACTTGTAAACACTGCAAGAAATGATTACTATCTCTCAGTGATCAGGAAGAAATATGTCCTCTCATAAATGTGAACCATCTGACCCCCCAAAAAAGGAACAAATAAGAAGAAAGGAGGCCAAGGAACTGCTGTTGCTTAGAGTTCCTTGATCCTGACTTGATCCTGGCCCATCAGGGTCGTGTTGAGGTCCTGACCCCACTTAGAAATGTAAGATGTGGATGATCCCTTCCATTTTTAAAAGCTGGAATTGGATGGGATTAAATACTGTATTAAATACTGTAGCCAGGTGGGTGACAATCCTAGAGACTCCCTGGCACGTGACTGCATGAGAATGATTACTTTAATTAATTTCTGGGTCATTATAGGGATCAATTCGGGTGTTGTGGCCCATTAAGCAATTTGGTTTGTCCCAAAGCACTTGGTCATTATTAGCTCGGAGCCAATAAGGCACATCACACAACCATAATCAATAGATGAAAAAGAATTTTGGAGGAAAAGAAAGAAAAAGCATGGATTTTGATCTCGCTGAGATCAATAATCTCCCAGAAATTGGTGGAATTCCCTGATGTAAAATCAATGTGAGCAAGTTCAAAATTGAGTTGTTTTGCTTTGTCAAGAAGATAAAATGGAGAGCTTGGGCCGTGCCTTTAAAGAGAGACATTTATAGATTAGATTTTATTTGCAATATCTTCCTCTCCAGAGATTTCCTACCCATTTATAACCTTGAAATATCTGTGTTTGGAGCAGGGGGAGGGGGGCAGAGAAGAGAGGGATTTTGCACATCTGCCTGAAAGGAACCTTTGGTAGCACTTCAGGCCACTCATCATTCACACACATATTTATCCTCTGTCCTCAGCTAAGGCAGGGAAACTCATGCTCCATTTAAACCTGGTATTTCCATTGGGACACACCGCTGAAGGTGTCTGACCTTTACCCCCCGTGGCTCCAGCATTAACCTGATGTGTAAGCTGGCCCAAATATCACCCACGAGGATGTGAATACCTTCAAGGGGGCAGCCCCACTGCCCCTTTGCCCCATGAATTTTGTGCAATTATCAGTGCAGAGGCACTGCTGAGTGCCATTGGCCTCACACCATCCTGCCCTGGGCTCCAACACTCCCTAGGGATAAATCCCAGCCTGACAGAGCTGCTGGCAGACTGTAGAGACCCCTTGAGAGAAAAGCTGTTTAAGGATATCTAGATGGATCAAATCCACAAAGCAGGCATTTCCAAATCACAGACTAACATATGTACATAGATAAAACAAGCTTTTTTTGCTAGTGATCCTTTGAAAGAGTTCCAAGATGGTTTTCGATTACTCAGTGGCAAATATTGAAGCACATTTCACACAGGACTCCAAGATGTGTGTAAAAACACACACAGCAGGTGAATGCAGGATCTGCTCAGGCTGTGCACGAGCAGAAAGGGATTCCCTCACACCTGCAAGTTGGTGAGTTATAGAAAACTCTTCTTTCAGGTCCATGCACAACAGGGGACTGCAGAAACCAGGTTTCACCCCCAAGTCTGAACTTGTGTCTGTCCACTCATCCAAGGAAGGCGTGAGTGCCTCATTTGGTCTCACACTCATGAATGCAATAAAACCCCTGAATGTTAAAAAGTGGTGATGTGCACGTTGATGTCACCATCTGCCACTGCTTAAAATTTCACAGGAAGCTTCTGGTGAAAAAAATAAGATGTTGTGCTGACTCCAGGCTCTGGGAGCTCGATGCACTGCTGAGCCCCTGTGCCTGAGCAGCAGTCAGAGCCTGGGATCTTCAAAGGGGTTACTGAGGGATTACCCTCAGCACGAACCTCTGGGCACTCCATTATTTGACAGTAATTGCCTGTTTCTAGCTGCTACAGCATTTCCTGCATACAAGAACCCTCGCTTCTTAGCTGAGGCTTTGCTCATTTGCTGGGGAGCTGGGAAGGAGCAGCTCTTAGGGGCACTCAAAGAGCTGCAGCTCCAACGCCTCGCTCCCCCTGCAGTGACTTGTTAAACTCCTCCTTGTTCCGTGAGAAAGTTACAGCTCCGACAGAATTTGTCATCACTGATAGCTGCTAATGGTGCTCCTCTGAGCCTCTCTGAAAATCCCAGCCAAAAAAAGTCATCTCCTTTGGATATCAGCTACTCCATGTATATACAATGTAAACCCAGAAGATGGAAACACTAAAAAAGGGTTTTTTGGGCTCTTTTTTTTTGCCGTAAAATATTACAACTGTGCCTGCAGCAGTTCGCTTTAGAAGACCTAAGAAGCCCCAAGAGATCACTAACAGCACAAGCCAAATGCTCAGCAAGAGAATTGACAGTGTGACTCTGAACCCACCTCTTCAGCTAAATCTTGGCTTAGAGGGGAAAAATGTGATAGCTCAGAAAAGATGCAGATAGAAACTTCACACCCATCCTGCCCACCCAGCTGAACGTGTGCCCCTGTCCCTGTTTCACCTCCTCTCCAGTTAATGGTTGCTTTTTAATGAACGCTGACTGCTAGGATGGGAAGCACTGTCAGCATGGAATAAAGGGCGTGATTGAGAGCACAGATTTGTTTCCAAATTATCTGTAAAAAAACACTGGAGCATCATTACACACCCCCAAGGGCTTTGGGCAACTCCAACACCATTTCCAGGCTCTTTTGCTACAGCTGCCCAGACAGAGACAAGATGTGATGGCAAATTCTGCCCTGTGGACACTCGGGGGAGATTCTCTGCCTCCACCTTTCCCCATCTGAGGAGGGTGAGATTATCACAGTCAAAGGTGCAACAGAAAGGTGAGAGAGTCCTGCTTTGAAGGAGGAGACAAAGGTCAGGCCTGGGCACATTCAGGACTTCCTCTCAGATATTTCAAAGTGCCAAGCAAAGCACAAAACCAAACTCTGGCATGAAGCAGAGCAGCAGTTCTGTGGCCTTACAGGTACATCTGTGACTGATGTAACACATCCCTGCACTTCCCGACAGTCCTGGGAGTTGGCATTGTGTGCTTTTAAATGTTTTGCCTGTTCTCCTTCCCTCCAAGAGAATAATTATGGCCTTCCCTTCTCTCATTCAATAAATCAAACCTCGTCCTGCACACTGAAGAGCATTCCCCACCGGATACACTCGCTCTTGTGCTGAGACCTTGTCAGCTCAGTTACAGCCTAAAGCAAAATTTCCTGCCTGGGTTTATGAGCTCTTCTGTACAAAGGGATTATAATGGAAATTGCAATTTTTCCACTGCTCTGAGAACCTGCCTGCCCTGCTCTCTCAGTGCCCACCAGCCTCTCCCACGTGCCCTGGGGCAGTGTGGAGTGGCCACTTCCCTGTCTGACAGCCAAACCTCATGACTCAGTACAACTCTGTGCTATTGCTCCACTGATTTGTTTTTATGGAAGAATAATTAATTCACAGTGACTGACATTGTTTTATTTCCAGCCCATCGCTGACATCTTGTCTGAGTTACATCATATCCCTCAAATTGCCTACCTTTTTTGGCTGCTAGTGCTCTTTATTCCCTCTTCTTTAGTGTGATACTCATTATAATCTGCTCTCTTATACTAAGGCCAAGACTCCTGCTGTGTTTCCAGGTAATGTATTCTTTTACTGAGTGATTCATTGGGGAGGAGAGAGGAAAGAGAGAAGGAAAAGCCTTGAGATGAAAAAATACCCCAGTTTCATGATTTCTGAGTCTCTGAGACAGTTCCAAAATTCCTTGGTGTTCTGGAGGCCTTTCCCTGAACGATGAAAGCACCGAGCTTTCGTATTGTTTGCTTTATTTTGCAATATTTTATGATTCTCATATATTCTGAATTGTGTTGATTTGTGACTAGATTTTCATCATTACCCCAGGAGGAAATTTCTCTGGAAACACAAGCAAGAAACAATGCCCTGAAGTGAGACAGTGCAAACGAGCAGCTGCCATCAGACGATGGATTCTGTTATTTACCCCGTTCTTGCAGAATGCTGCAGCATCTGATCACCTCCAAAAATGATAAAGAGAAAACAAAAACACCTTTCTCCCCCTCCTTCCCCTTCACCTCCTGCAGGGTGTTACACAGTGAGGAAGAGCCACAGTCTTCCCCAGCTGGGGAAGTGGGTTCTGTGATTAAAGAGGTAACCATGAATGCAAAACTTGGCAGCTCAGTTCCATCCTCCAACATATATTTTCTGGAAAAAAAAAAAAAAACCCTGCCTATCACAGAGCATCTGAAGTCCCTTGATTTGTAGTGAAACCAATAGAAATTATATATTTAAATCTTGTTAGGGAATTAGGCTCCAGTCTCTGACTCAGATGCAGTGTGTGCAATGAGGATATTAGCATCTCCCCAGCTCACAGGCAGTAATTGATCCACGTAGATACTGAAACACTCAGACTCTGAGGCCATGGGAGCTGTTGAAATACCCAAGAATGATGACTCCATCTCCTTGCTCTACGGTTATTCTTGATTTACAGAAATATAAATGAGACCAATTTCTCACCATTCATATTTGAGAGCACCTCCACAGAAACAGTGATTCTGTTCAGCGCTGGAATTCAGGGACCTAATTTCCTGTGGATTTGCATCTGTATGCTGGGAGTCCCTCTGGATCCTCTAATAAGCACTGAATTCATGATACAGCCATTCTCTTAACTGGGCACTAATAGGATTTCTCTTCTTTACCCAGACGCGTGCATTCATGAAATTTGTTGAGCTTATTCTCCCTACCTGTCTGTCTGAGCGGCCACCAAGGCTCATTTCCACTAAGAAACTGCCTTCACTAATTTAAAACATTCATATCCTCAGCTGCTCCAGCAGAAAGGGTATAAAGCCTAATACAATTAGTTTCAAGCCAGCTTTACTTACATTGGAAAAAAAAAAAAAACTACACTGCTTTCAGTTCTGATCTCCCAAAGGGCTCTCATCATTTCAAATTCTGTTTGTGTATCCCTAGAAGTACACTGACATCAAATCAGCATAAGTTAAGTGAGAATCAGTTAATGGAAATTTAATCTATATCATTTAAATTTTGTTTATCGAAACCTTGGCTTCACTCCAGCACAAGGGGTAGGTGCTGAGTGTTCTCCCTCCAGCTGGTAGAACCACTCCCCATGTGCT
Source organism: Pachycephala philippinensis (assembly GCA_013397055.1). Taxonomy (NCBI): domain Eukaryota; kingdom Metazoa; phylum Chordata; class Aves; order Passeriformes; genus Pachycephala; species Pachycephala philippinensis. The sequence continues at coordinate 958,819 of VWZT01000741.1, forward strand.
CATGGGACTAAAAGCAAATCTACTTTTATCCATATCTAGGGAAAAAAGCCATAAAATATGGATATTTTATCCATATCTGGGTAAAAGCCTGGTGTCAACACCATGGCTGAATGCATAGGGCAAAATTTCCACTTTGCCTTTTGTCTGGAGCAAGAAAGAATGATTCCAGCAGCTTAGAGGGCTCTTTTCATGACCCACATTGTTCCACCAAGGAAAATAAAACCAGCAAAAGCTAATTTTCATGGAATGAGCTTGACTGGGTTTACAAAGGCTTTTAATAAAGAAGCACCAACTTCCAAACCTATTTAGAAGCCTGCTCCTGAACAACAGGTTTCTGGTGCACTTTGCATTTTTTACCCATTCTTTTGCTCCAAAAGCAAATGGCCCTTTTTTTTGGAGTATATCTGGAGTAATGTCTTTTGGACAGCTTTCACATTAGGTGTCATTTTATGAAGCTGAGTTTCTTATTCTTGGCTACTCACACTGAAGCTGCCGTTCTTATGAGCACATTTTAATGCAGCAATTTATATTCAGAACAAAGAACCCACGGTTATCCCATCATCAGAAATCCTTATGAGCTCAATTTTTTACTGTTTCCATCGTGTGGGAATATGGCTTCCACAGAAAAATAAAACAAAGTTTTCCTTTCTTTTGTTTTTCTGGGTTTTTTTTTTCTTTTCTTTCCTCATGCAATTTATTTTTGGAATAGCAAATCTTTGTGTTTTGGGCTGTGGGTTTGTTTTTTTCTTTTTTAACCAACAAGCATTTGTTGTGTATTATAAGTTGGAATGGAACATGCCTTTTCCCCAGAAATGTGTTAACCTGCTGGCCAGATGTGTGCTTTGGCACACTGAGTGCTGGTTCTCTCATGTAAAGACCCACAGATCAGACACTTTGGGTCTGATCCCTGTTATCTAGCAGGGCAAAAATCTTACAATATCAACAAATACCAGATAAGAGTTCCTTTCCTCTCTGCTTTTTTTCAAAGCATCGAGAAAACCCTTTAAACTCTAAATGATTTATGTGAAAGCATTGAAGTGCCTATTAAAGATGCTCAAGTAGGGAAATTTTCTCTAGTGTGAGGTAGCCAAAAAAGAATAATCTGATTCTTCTCACCAATGCTCAGAGATCTGCAGTTACTCACAAGGAAATGACACGTCAGTGCTGTTCCATTTGCCAGAATATATTTGTGTTTATCAAGGCAGCATGAGCCTGTAACTCCCAAGGCAAATTCTTTTTTCCAATTAAAACTGCAAAAAGGCACCATCTCCCCCGCCTTCAGAAATTGTATTTTCTTTAGAAAAAGCGTCTCGATGGAAAATTCCCACTCAGCTCTCCGTAGCTCAGAGGAGCAGAGTGAATTCTGTCCTGGTGGGTGATGACATCCCTCGAGGGCAGAACCTCTCTCTGCAGCATCTCTGGCACAGAGCTGCCCCAAGCCCTGGGGGCTGCACACCAGCACACAGCTCCCTGTGTGCCACCTCTCTGCAGAACCAAAGCCTCACCTGGTATTTCTGAGCTTTCATTTACATAAACATCTTGAAACGAAAGAATCATCATTCATGAAAGAACATGATCTAAGCATCTTGCTCCATTTAGGCCTCAACGGAGGAAAGAGGAGCAGAGAGAATTTGTGCCAAGACAGAAAGGAGGTGGTTTTACAAATGTCTCTGTCCATCAGCTTAAATCAGTTTGTCTTTTTGTTGCTTTCTATACTATAATTCCTTTGCACAGCAATCTCCTTGAGGCAATGCTTTCAGATTTTAAGTATTTGGGTGTAGTGAGCACTCTGAATTTTTACAGGGTGTTCCACCTCTTTCCTGGATTCTTGCCATGGCGTTGCAAGTGGAAAGAGATGAGAATGGACCTGGGAGTCAATCCAGACGCATTTCTGACATCAGATAATGCAGGAGAGATCTCACCCTGAGCCTATACTTCTATGACTCTGCTCAGGAAAGAGAGTATTTGGTGTATTATGGGGAGAAAATGCATGATACAGAAAGCTGGAGGGCAGAGAAAGACTCTTGAACCCTACCCATAACCCATTTTAGGAGAAATAGCACTCCAGCTCTTAAAAAAAAACCCCAAACTACTCAAAGGTGTCAAAGATCCTCAGGTCTATTTTCCAGAGTGTGTTTGCTTTGGCTGTTTCAAATCCCAGGGCTTGCTCTCCTCGCTGTGTCTCACACTGTTAATCCTTTAGTCACTTAAACTGAGCCAGACTTTGCTTCAAGAAGCTCCTTGAATGATGCCCCCTAGAAAAACCCACGTGCTGTCTTGCAGCAGTTCATTGGGGATTTATCCACCACTGATAGCAGAAATGGACACACAGCATTCAATCCAAGCAGGAGACAGCAATGGGTGCTGAGTATTTGTATTTATGAGGAAATGAGAATGGAGAAAAGCTGGGATTTTGGCTTCTGTCCACTGCTTTCCTTCACTTTAAATGTCTGCCCAGGCTTTGCTGTACCTCTGCATATTGTGTTACCCTGGGCTTGCAGAGCTCTGTTTTCTGTATTAACCTACAGAGGAATTACTGGAAGGCTCTGGAGTGCTGTGTATCACATAAACCCTCCCAGGGCTGCCATGGCAATAGGCTGGACACCAGCTCTCATTTTTAAATGCGCTGGGGAATGGACTGGTACTTTCACAGAGACTAAATAAGCTGTCCCAAACAAAGTTACTTAGAGCTCAATATAATTACATCTTTCCCTGCAGAGGTGGCAGCAAGAGACTAAACTGTATTCTCGGCTTCACATTCAGTAACATCCACTTTTCTGCAAAAAATAAAATCAGCTTCATTATTTATCCTCATTTAGGATTACAAAAGGTGCTCAGGGTCCTGTGCAAGATGATTAATGTCTTCAGCTGCCCGTGAGGCAAATGGGAGCTGGAGATGCTCACTTTAGTTAAATGGATTTCTGCCTGGACACGGCCTCTGGGCTGTAACATCCATTCCTGAGGGACACCAGTGGCTGAGGTTGCTGTGCAATTAAGGAAAAGCTCCTGAAAAGAGCCAGACTGCACCAGAACATCATGCCAGTTTCCACCTGTTTCCAGCAATGCTCATCAAAAGATGCTCAGGAAAAAGCTAAAAATGAGGATCTGTGCAGCCCCACCCTCCTCAGACACACATTTACTGCCATCCAGAGCTCCATTTCTGCTTCATAAGTGATGCTGTTCCCTCAAATTTCCTGCCATGGGACAATGGCATCTCCCCCCAGACAAAGGATAACACTGACCTTTGTTAGAGCTGTCCCTCTAACCCACACTGCCATTTGGACCTTGTCCCACACGCTCTAAAATCTGTCCCCAGCACCAGCAGCACAGACAAAAAGCATTTCCAGCCTTCCAAGAGAAAGGGAATGAAGGACAAAAATGTCCCTTCATTTTTCTTTTGCATGCTGGGCCTTACTGCAGATTTATTAATGTCTGGGCAAAATCATTAGCATTCTTTAAAAAGTCTAACTCTCCAGCCAAAACTAAAATTAATTTGATAAATTCTCCTTGGCTCTCTGTTATTAGGTGAGCGCAGAAAACGTTCATAAACATGAAGGACCTTGACATTGCATTCTGAAAATTGCCCTCATAATAAATTAAAGACTACTAATATAATTTCTCATTGCACATTTCGCCCTGCTCCTTCTACCAAAGAAGGTTTTTGTATATATTTCAAGCTCCCTCACTTTGCCACAGTTGCAAGAACTTTTATGTGGCTGAGCTGTGTATTTTGAAATCTTATCTTTGCCAAATAGTTCTAACAGCAAATGTGAAATAACGACGTGAGCAGCACTGCTCAGCATCACTTCAAGACTTCACAGTGTGTTACAGTTTGGTTCAGATGTTCACAAAGATATTCTAATTAAAAATCCCACTGGATTTGCTTTCTAAGGAAACTACCATTTACATGATAATGTTTTATGTCTCAGCAAGAAACTGCAAATAGGCACTGAAAAGAAAGAAAAAATGCCAGTGCTGCAAGGACATTTGTATATGAAAACTGGGTCAGAAATAATTTACAAAGATTACAACTATTATAAATACTGTGTTTTCAGCTGGAAAATTGGGTTTATCAAACTGCTTTTTAATTTTGATGATCTGATTGGAAATCCAGCATTGTGACCTGGGAACGACATCCTTCAGTCCTTGCATTTCCATGCAAATGAGAATTCAGCACCATGAGGGTGATGAGGGTTTGTCTTAACAAGAAATGGAAGTTGTGGTCCAACATGAGACAGATCTGAGGGGGAAGGCAGCATCACAGGTATGAGATGTGGTCACTAATGGCATCCTAATGAGAGGAGCCCTAATGAGGCTGGGATGGGTGCACTCTCTGCCTGCACTTCCAGAGGTCTGGAGAGCACAGGGAGTTCAGCTCGTTACCCCAGTCACGTGTATCAGGCCACTAATGCAGGAAAACAAGAATGGAGGAGGGAGAAGCAAAGCATGGGAAAGCACAGGGGAGAAAATAAAAAATAAACCGGTCTATAACTGCTTAGTAAACATAATTTTTTCTCACCCTGGGAAAACCCTGTTTTTGTGAATGTATTCTACATCATAATGGCACATGGAACAAATTAACTTGCAGCCATGACCTACATTAGGATCAGAAGAAGACTGTTCTAAAACAAAGTTGTGAGTTGATGTTGTCAAAATACGGAGCTGTTGTTTTCTCACAGCCTTTAGGATGAGCCCCTGCAGCAAAAGGCTTCGATGTATTCAACAGCAAAGCACGTCTCTTAATAGCTTTCAACCATTTAAGTCCTCAAATCCCTGGGAAGCATGGCTATCCCTCAGTCATTAGCCTCATTTGATCTAAGGACAAGCACAAACAAGAGCAAAAACCAGGAACTGCAGGAGTGGAAACAACATTTCCCAGAAACATTCAGTAGGTGTGAAATATTTGGAGTCCCCAGCACAACCACATCAAGCCAGTGAGATGTATATGAACTTGGCACACCCGTGCTGGCTTTGAAATTGCTTTAGCCCTTTTGGATGCTATCCAAAGAGGGGGAAGCCAGCAGAGCCTACTCTTCTGCAGGAGAGGCAAAGCAGTGTTTGTTTGTTTGTTCAAGCAGCCCGTGCTCACAATGAGCAAAGCACACAGAATTCTCTGGCAGAAGGGCTGGATCCTGGCTCTGGAACCACAGTTTTTGTGACCTGAAGAAGGCAGAGATGGGTTTCAACCAGGGCATTGAGCTCCAAGCCCACAAGCAAGCACAGAACCTTCCCCTTCCCTCTGGCTGGTTTTGGTCTCTCTGTTTCCAGTCTGGCTCCTGCCTTAGCTCACATTCCCCGTGTCCCAAATTCAGGCTACACCCCAGATGTGGGAACGAGCCCCTTGTGAGAGCTCTGCAGAGCTCTCCCCTGACTAAAATCTGGGTGTGCTCTCCCTGTGGCTCCACTCTGAGCCTTTGGAAGCACAGACTGACCCACAAGCACCCCTTGCCAATGAACTCAAATATCAAGTTGCAATTAGGAGTCTGCAGTTGATGGTGCATGGCACAGGGAAGGATGACAAGGCTGACAAGGCTGAAGGAGTGCCACAAAATGTCACCAGACTTTATCAAGCACCGTGGGGCCTGGAGCTCTCCTGGGGAAGGCTGCCAAGGAGGCAAGAGAGCACCACGGCTGCAACTCGGTGGCAAGTGGCCTCAGACAGTGTAAGAGACCCAGAGCTGTATAAATCTCTGAAGGGTGGTGGAAAACAGCTCATGAAAACACGGGAAGCAGCAGGGAGAGAACGCTGGAGGCAAACGTTGGAGCATCACCGAACCATATGCAACCCCACAAAGATAATGGCCCTAAATTACCCCTCGCTAGCCTTGGTTCATTAAGGATTTGATAGAGCTCTGCTGGTGGCACTGGGAAGTCTGCTCAGGGAGCCAAGTGGACTCTGGATCAGGCCCTAGGACTGGAAAATGTATTAGGTCATAAAGTGCTGTTACATATTTTATGAGGGAACAGCTATCCATGTCTGCTCCACCCGCAGAATGCACAAAAACCAGCTGGAAGCACAAACAGCTGTGCACATCCCAGCCTCTCCTCAGCTGCAGCTTCTTTCAGATGCTCCTAAACTCATGTTAGAAAGACATTTCCACATCTCCCTGTCTGAAAGGACTCTTAAAACACTGAGAAAACCATTATGTTTGGTGACATATGTGAGTGAGGATAATTATAGCATAAATAAGATATGCTTGACATTATTGTCAGTTATTTGAGCTAACCTCTGGGTATGCAAAATGGGGATGATGAGAGATATGTTTGCAGGCAGCTTTAACAAGTGCTTCTTATATCACAACTTTTCAGTCAAGATTTTGGCATTTGTTAGCCGGATTTAAAACGATTCTGTGAACACAGCCCAAATCAGAGCACCCATTGCTTGTGCAGAAGATTCTCCCCAGAGCAACGGGAAACAGGAATCTGTAGTGGTTGGAGGTACTGTTAATGAGGCTACAACTTATTCCTGAGACAGAGATTTTTAAACCTGCACCAGATGACCAGATTCTTTGGCAAAATTCTTCACTCTCGCTCACAAATTTGGTTTTGATCACACATTCTGTGCTACAGATCCATTTGCAATTCTACCACAGTGTCACATGCACTTCCAAGAAGGAAGAGAATCTGCAGATGGATGGTTCCATGGTGAATCTGGACAATTTTGCATTTAATTTCTTTTCCATCATGTCCAGGGTTTGGACCTAAATGGTTCTTCTGTCATGATATTCCTTCTCCTTTAGTCATATAAACTAGAAAATGTGTTTCACTGATCTGTCTTCTTGATCACTGAACCTAAATACCCAACAACTGATGAAAAGATTGGTTTACTTTTCTGGCATTATACCCCTGGCTTCCTGAGAATAACAGATGGGTATTTAATTGTTATAAGGACTTCTATTTATTTTCCTGGAGATAAATGATAAAAAAAGAACGCTGTACTTCACAGAGTGCCCTTAAAATATAATGTCTCTGAGTGGAAAACTTGCCCAGAGTTTTCCATAACACACCAAATTAAATAGAAGCTCTGTTTGAAAGACTCTCAGAGTGCCTGAGGCTGTTTTTAGAGCTGCTCACATGGAAACGTCACAGCACAAGTCTCCAGTGCAGCCCACGCAAGGCCGATATTGCTCCCCAGGAACGCACTCATGGCCTGTGCTGGTGCAGAAATGGATCCCAGCCTGCACGGATCATTGGGAGATTCCTGGTGCTTGAGCTCTCTGGGGTAATGTTAGCTTCAGTCTGGGACAGATTCGAGTGATTCACTGCCTCTGACTGTGGCAGAACTACAGAAATCTGTGCACAAGAGAAGACTTTTGGAGACCGGTGGTTGCTAAAGCTCGTATATCTCATATCTATCCTGAAGTTTTAGGTGAAATGCTTCTGCCATCTGATTTTATCCACACAATAAGAAATAGAACTAAAACAATTGCTCAGTAATGACAGAAAAGCCCAAAGGTGATAACATCTGCCAGTTTAACAGGAAAGTTGCCATGACGTAGAGAAATTGCTGGGTGACAGTGCTATGATGACAGTTCCCTTCTCCCAACACTTATTAGGAAAGCTTTTGCCTCTGGAGAGGAAGGACACAGAGAACACCAGTGACATTAAGTGTCTGAGCCACAGAGATCGAGCCTGCTGAAATTAGTTTTTAATAAACATGCTAACACAGGGGGAATTCCTGAAGAGTGGACGACAGCTCGTGTGGTGCCAAGAGTCAAGTGGAGCTCAAGTGGGAGCCAGCTGGCCAGCCTCAACGCCAGCCGGGGCACTGCTGATAAAAACACCAATTAATAAAGATAATTAATTAAAATAATCAAGGATAGAAATATAATTAACGCTAGCAATCATGGTTTTATGGTAAACAGGCCTCATCATGTAAACCTGATGTCACTCTCTGATGAGATTACAAATTTCCTTGATAAAGACAACCGCAGAGATGCAACACGCGGAGTTTGGTGAGTCACAGGACTCAGCAGAACACAACATGCTGGTAATGAAAACATGATGAAACATCTGTAGAAGAGAGGTTGTTTGTAGCACGATATGGTTGCAAGGCACCCACAGCCAATGGCTGCAAATCCTCATCGATCTGACATGCAGGATCAAGATCAGGAAATAAAGGGTTAATCATGGATATCAATACGCATTATTTAGCAATTTTGGGCACTGAAAACGAGGCGTTTAATTCAACCAAATGCAAAGTTTCCCAGCTATCAGTGAGGAATGTAGGTCATAGAGGCAGCAAGGACTGCACGGAGCAGAGAGCTGGGAAAGAGTTAAGCAGCTGAAGATGAGCCCTCATTCTAGGAAAGAATATAAAAAAAAAAAGCAAATAAGCAAATTTGACCTTTGGATATTCTAAAAGAAGAGAATTGGGGGTGGATTCTTACCTCTGCACACAGCACCAGCAAAACTGTCCTGTTTTAGCACTTGCATTTTTTAAGGCTGCTGAAAACTTGAATAAGGAGCAAGTCTAAAATAATTCAGTAAAATGTCTTATCTATTTTTTGTGGAATTCAATCAATCTGGTTAAGCAACAAAACAATGGAAAGGTGGTTGCAGTGTGTTTACACACACAAAAGGAGAAAACATTGGATCACCCTTTCATGTAAAGCAGCAAAGCATCACAAGAAGCAAGGTCTGAAATGTGAAGACAGAGTTTTAAGGGAGCAATGAAGAACACATTTTAATTGGGGAAGTTATAAATTGCTTGCAGCAAATACAGAGGAAATGGTGGGTTCTGCACTTCTCAGTATATACAAGTCAAAACTACATGCTATTTGCATTTGTGGGAAAAAAGTTAACCAAATATAAGTTTTCAGGCTAAATATAGGGGTAACTGGCCTTCATTAAACAAAATGCCAGAGTAAATGATCTAAAGGTCCTTTCTGGCCTCAAGCCAAATGAATCTGAAGAAACAGAGACTGCTTTTTCTTTAAAAATATCACATGATGACTTCTGGTTTTCAGCCAGTTGAAAACATGCTCTAAATTTTTCAGTTTTCACTGCTTTTTCCATTCTGCCTTTAGTATTTCAAGCAGAGCAGCATAAATATCGATAAAACATTTCCCACCAAAAAGGAGATTGTTCAGTCAATAATTTCCATTGGCATTCATATATTCTTATATGTTTATGACTGGCTTTACAAAGTGCTGGATTCCTCTCAGCATTTCTTGGTGCAAAACAGAACATTTTGTCATTTAAACCTGAACACAATTTTGGTTTGTAGTATTTTTCTTTCCTACTAGCTACCATTCTTCCAACTATTCTCTTTATCTTTCTAGCAACACAGTCACAAAGTAAAAATATTTAATATTTTGTGAGTAATCAACGAAGTGAATGAACTTGACATACGAAGTTGTTGTTTATTCCTATCTTTGCAGCCGAGTTACATCAGTGCCATCTGCTAAAGTTTTTCATTTCTGTGGCACGCGATAGGATCATGTCAAAGTGCAGCAGTTTCTCACTGCAATCCCATGTGTGGCAGGACATCGTTTGCACACCTCCATTGCTGCATGATACATTGGATTAACACAACCACACAGATTTGGGCAAACTTTGGATCCAAAAGTAACAGAAAATATAGAAATTTAATTGAACTAATGGGATGCGACCTCCAGGCCCAGTTTTTCCCAGCATTTCTCATGGTGTGTCCTTGCCTTTCCCACTGTTTTCCCTCCATGCTGGGAAGGCCCTCCTGTGCTGATGATTCACTTGGTCCAAAGGGCTCAGCATAGCTCACACCCACGCATCAAAAAGCTGAAGAAACAACATCCTTTTGTCGCACCAGCAAGATCAAGGCTGGTTATTTATTTTTTTTTTAAGTGATACGGCCAAATGCAAGTTGGTTTATCTCATTGGGGAATTCCACTTTGGGAAAACAAAGGATGAAGTGGCGTGTTCTAATGAAAAGCATACACTGCTGCAACCTACAGGCCACAGCCAGAATGCATCTGCCAAGAAACACCTTCTTTTGGGTGGGAAGACATTTTTCCACTCTGTTTTCCTCTCGGTGTTGTACTGACTGTCACAGAGTTATCCCTAAACTTTACAATATCAATTAAAGGAGAATCAGAACTCTGTTTCCAAAACTGGTCTCTAACAAATATCAACATGTCTTGCATCCATCTCCAACCCATGCCAGGTGTTTACAGATATTCCCTTTGTCTTTCTAGTGCTATAGTCACAAAGTAAAGAAATAAAATCCTGCTCCACACATTTAAGGTATATCTGAAGCAAGCACATGGCAGAGTCTCAGTCAGAGCTGCACACTGAGTACCAGCCTCCCTCCAAGAGAAGTGAAGGACTCAGCGGGACTCAGTTTGGAGTAAACTTGGGCACCTTCCCTCAATTTTCCCCATCGACCAACTTTGAGACCATAGTTTGTCAAACAGCTCCATCTAATTCAACCCCTTTGCTACAGACACGTGAACAAGTGCTGAAAACCCTTGGAAACATCTCCTCCTCCACCCATGGGGAGCTCACAGCCCCTTGGTTCTGCTGATGACAGTCAAAACTCTTTCCACGTTCCTGACCAAAGCTGTAATCATGGGGAAGATCAATCTGGGACCCCAAGGAGCAGGATGCAGGCTTTGCCTGGCTGGCGGTGGTTGGACTCGCCATCTCCTCTTCCCTTCACATCATTGTCCTGCTGTAACCACCAAATCACAAAGTCAGAAACAAGGTAGCTGATTATACTCCACAAGCAGTAAATAACCAAGTCCCCTATGTGTTGTACACACAGGACATGGAAGCTGAGCTTTTCCAGTGTTTGTTTGTCACTCGTGTGGCACCTCTGTGCTTTAGAACATCTCCCTTTGTACAGGAACACTCCATGTGCTGTCAGTGATTTGCTTGAATTATACACATTTCCAAATAACTACACGGTCCAGAAACTAATGGTAAGCTCAGAAACCAGCAGCAGTTTGTAAATCATTCACAGATCAACCAGGGAACAGAGCCTTGAAAGTACTATTCAAACAGCTCTAATGTACTTAATAATATTGCAATAAAATTTTGACACTCGGAAATCAATAGGGTCTGACAGACTAAGTATAACTCTGTGGCCACAAACTGGAGTTTAAATAACTTCAGAAATATGGCCTAGGCTGGATGAAGATGAAAACTGGTCTTTCCCTTTACTGAGGGAAGAAAACAAGGCTTCCCTGCTCTGTGGTCATGTAGAAGTTTCAACTCCCTGCTGCCGTGCCGCTCTCCTGATAAGAAGCTGTTTAATCTCCCTGACCCAGGGAACACCAATTCTGCTGATTCTCCAAAGGAACTCGAGACACACAACATGCCTTCATCTCACCTCACACGTGTCTGGGGCCCTGAATGAGCAGCGTGACAAGACATGCACCAGAGCTGCAGCGAGCCATGAGTCAGCCTCCTCCAGCCATAAACCCGAGCCATTGCAAAACTCCCTCCCATTTACCCCATCTGATCCTCTCTCCCCTGATTAATTTGGCAACGGTGCAGTTTCAAAAGCACAGTTGTGCTCCCCGAAGAAGGTACAGAGTCTCTGGGGAGTCTTGGAGCAGTGTTGCCAACTCACATGATTTTTATCTTGAGTCTTATGATTCCTGAGTGTTCTCCAGCCTTGGCTGCCAGGAGCGTGCAATGACATGAGAAACTCCTCGAGCTTCTCTCTTAATTTTTATTAACAGTAATTTTCTAGACTTTATGGTTATACCCTAAAGACCCAGAAATCAGAACACAAAATGAAAAAGGGACCAATTTAGTCATTTTAACTGTGATTTTTAAGATTACTGTGTAATTCATGAAAACCTGACTCAATATATTTTTCTATTGAAGTTGGCAGCACTGTTTGCTTTCATCCCTGCTAAACTGCCCTTTAATATTATTCTAATTTAACTGTCTAGATTATTAAAGAAATTGGGAATACAAACTCTCTGTATCTGGAGGCAGAACAGCAACCTGAGTAATCTTTTTCAGGTGGAAAGGACTTGTTGGCACTGGACAAGAAACAGCCATGGGGATGGTGGGGAGGAGAAGGGAAGGAGATAGATCCTAACTGGAAAGGCAGAGAAGAGAAAGAGGAGTTTCNTAAATGGGAGAAGGAGTTTGACAAATTGAACGTTTAAATATGCAAATATGCATTTGTAAATTTGCAAGTGTAAATTTGCACATTAAGACGTAGATTTCCAAGTGTACTGAATATTTTGGAAATGTGGACACTTGACCCCGAGTACAAAAAAAAAAAACCACAAAAAAACAAAANACAGCAACCTGAGTAATCTTTTTCAGGTGGAAAGGACTTGTTGGCACTGGACAAGAAACAGCCATGGGGATGGTGGGGAGGAGAAGGGAAGGAGATAGATCCTAACTGGAAAGGCAGAGAAGAGAAAGAGGAGTTTCTTCCCTTAAGGAAACGCCCCTCCATGGAGCCTCCCAAGGGAAGAACAGCCTCTTTGGCTGCTCTCCTCAGGATGAGATGGGCTGGCAAGAAGCAAAGACATCTCCTGCAAAGCAGGTCGCCGAGCACATGGCTCATCTGCTTCTCCCCTGGTCTCCACAGGACTGCAACCAGAGCCAGCTCTGAGCCAACGAAACGCTATTTTGGAGCAAAGAGCAGCCTGTATTTAACCAGCTTTGAACCCAGAGGGGCAAATTAAACACAGACGTGATGCAATTCCTGCAGTTACCCAGCTCCCAAGCTGGGCTTCTCCTCTGCCTGTCCAAGGGCCGTGCACACAGCAGGCGCATCCACAGTGCCACTGCCCTTCAAAGCATCCAGGCTTGCAAGTAAATGAGAGCTTCCAATCCCCTCCTCGAGCATTCAGAGAGGGTTTGCTGAAGTCTGCTGCGGCTGAGTGATGCTGGTGGCAGTGCCAAGATCTCCGTGCTGCTCACACAGCAGCCGGGCTCCATGAAGGGGCACTTTGTTAGGGACAACTGTTGTGACGCTGAGGAGGCACATGACCGTCAGCGCCGCTGTGTTTTGGGGCACAGGCAGGAGGCTGTGCACAAGTTGTCTGTGCCTCTCTAGGAAGAGCTGCTTTGACAGCAGTCAGACAATGGCTATCACTGCCCATGGAGGAAGCTCCTCCGCCCAAAAACACCGTGGCAGATCTCTGTGCGTGTGTGCTCCCTTGCTGAGCTGTGGTCACTCACTGCTGGCCACCGGCTCCTGTGATGCTTGGCATCTTTATAAAAGTGTTACCTACTGGAAGCGTTTAATTAACTGATAATTTTAACCATCAAAACAAACAAAACAGGACACAACTGTTTAGCTCTGATGACTTTGGAGAAAACCTCAAAAACATAACCCGGGCATTCCCTGTAGGCACCAAAGGCGAGTGGAAAGGTTGCCAGACTTTGTATTTTGCTTTCAGATACTGTGGTTATAAAGTCAACCTCCTACTTTTAGAGAACCTGACATAAGTTTTGCATGGGAGGAGTCATTAACAGCTTCTCTGGGCATTATCTTTGAGAGAGAAATCATTTAGCAGATATTAACTATCTCTGGATAGTAATGGGCCAGCGAAGAAAAATGTGTTTTGCTTAAGTGTTCATTACCACTGCAAGTTTCACTTGCTTTGGAACAACTTGCATATTAAGTAGCAATAATGTAAGCCTCATTAGGGGCTTCCCATATGTCTGGCAGTGAAAGGATACATAGCCCTGGTACAGAGAAAAAAAAATCAAAGCTATTCCCAACCTCTGGCAATCCCACCCTGCCACGCTCCTGCTCCGGGGCTGACCTGCAGCCATTCCTCCTCCCCTTTATGAATAGCTGCTCACACATCATCCCATCTGTTACGGGCTGCATTACTCTGTAAGTGCAAAATAGATGACTGGAATGGCCATTACTCCACTGGGCTGCTGGTGAAATAAAGTGATATTCAAGGAAGATGAGTAAATGTATCAAAATGCAGCTCTGAGGAAGCATTCATCCCACCACAAATGGAGAATTATGCTCAGCTGCACTGGGCTTTGCCCCAGAGAGAGAGAAGGGAAAGGACCCGAAGCACTGAGCCTGATTTTATATATATATATATAT
>VWZT01000741.1:973021-1008949 GCA_013397055.1 Pachycephala philippinensis
AACAAAACAAAACAAAAAACCTAAAACAACCACAAAAACCCCCAAGATTTGGTGAATTAATAGCCAGACCCAAACCAATAATAGAAGAATTTCACCCAAAACTGTAAGATGTCTTGTATTTTCAATCTATAACACAAAACAACTTTAATTTCTTTGAAGCGTGCATTTTTATGAAGTTAAAGGAATAAAAATTCTGACCTTGAAATGCAATCATATTTATAGTTACAAATGACAAAATACGCACAATTCAGTTTATCATTGAACCTCAGTTAGATGAGATTAGCTAATCAGGCAGTTTATTTTCCAAACACCTCCATGCTGCTATTGTTTGTTTGTTTGTAGTTCTGGCAGACAGGCTTTACAAGGATGCACAACATGATTAAGGATTTATTTACATTTTCTTTAACTATCAGCAGCGTTATATTATAAACGACACTTCTAATCACCAACCCAGTTCTGTGTTTATAATGCCCATAAATTTAGAGAACTGATTTGGGTTTTTTTTTTTGACAAACCATTGCTGCTTTTATGTGCAGACCTCTGGAGCCTGATCTACCCCTCATTAAAGAATCAATGGCTCTCGCAGACATCTGGGCATTCAACCAGGTCCCATCAGTACTTTTTCAATCACTGGCAAAAACACAAGAGCAACAGAGAACTTGCAGCTTCACCTCAAAATACAAAGTCTGTGGTTTTAAAGCCAGTCCTTGGAGAGGCAGAGGTGAATGCGCTCACTTTTACAGGGAGCACATCTCCTCTTGTGGGTGGCTTTTTAGCAGTAGCTCTGAAATCCATGCACGTTTTATCCCTAAATTTCCGATAGGCAAAGGTAGTGTGGATTTCCTTGGTGCAGCTGAGCAGCTCTGCTGGCTGGAATTGGGAAATGTGGGAATTCTGCTCCCTTCTCCCCTCAGCCCCTGGTCCTGCACTGCTCCCACCTCCCCCTGCACAGCCTGGCCCTTGTGAGACATCCCTCTGGGATGAACTGGAACACCCCTCTGGGCCAGTTCAACCCACTAACCCAGCAGAAAACTGTCCACATTTTCCACCCAGTTAGCAAGTTTGCCACAGTTGCCTTAAACCCTCACTCCTGCACCCCAAGAGCCACCTCACTGCCAAGGACTGCCACGATATCACCACAACAAAATGTAAAATTATCAGTGTCAGATGCCTTGAGCCTGATCTTAACCAACAGAAATCGAGAGGAACCACACTGGAGCATGACAGAGCCATAACTGAGGGGAGATTCAAGCCTTCAGGATCCCTGGGCACCCCAAATTTCTCCTGCTTTTGTGGGCTGCACCCAGGCTGTCCACTCAGCACCTTGGATGCTGCCTCTGAGAGGGGAGGGAACAAAATCAAAGGCTGAGAACAAAGAAGGTCATCCAGCAGCTGTTTCAATCCCACATTTTAATCACAGCCCCCAGAAAGTAAAACCTGGAAAGACTAAAAAGGTCACCCTAGTCAACTCTCTGTAGTATTTTCTTTAGGGCTTTTATCCAGTTTATATTTAAATGATTCAAGTAATGGGGATTCCACAAGTGACCAGACTTTGCTGTTTGGAAAAGCACACTGACAGCCAGCTTACATTTACATTTCCTTCTGCTCACTTTTCCTGCCATTCCTACTCCTTCTACCAACCAACACAACCTTTCCTGTGCTTGCCCTGTCCCTGCCATGCCACACTCGGGATGAAGTGAAGGGAAAGGTTGACTCGTGTGGAAATGCAGCTTTAGGCACAAATTTATCCTCAAGATCTCAGGAATATTTGCTCCTCGGCTGCTGGCATAGAGCACAGCTGTCCTGGGAACATCCTGAGAGATTTAAAGCACAAACTGGTGATCTTAAACTAGATATCCTGCCCTGCTGGGTGTCTCTCGCTATTGATATCTGAATTACACCCTTCCCCTGAGCTTTCATTTAAGCCTTTCAGGGTTCTTTTGAGCATCCCTCCATGCAAAGGCCTCCCACCCCCACTGACATCCTCCCAATCTGTCCAAGGGAGCCTTTGTTCTCCGACCCACTCCAGAGAAACAAGGCCCTTTACAAATTGCAGACCATCCTTTCAATTACATTTCTATAGTAATGCTGGCACATTAGTTCCACTTATCCTTGGTTAATAGTTCAGCTTATATTCAAAAAGCCATTAACATAAAATCAACACAGCAATTTTGTATGAATTCTCATATCATTAATCCATTTAAAGTGGATACACAGTTCACACTCCAAATTCACTTAATTATTGACTTAATAACATTTAAAGAGACCATGGTCTTTGGCTCCACTGGAATGCAATATAGCTTTTATTCCTCTCTCCCTATTTTTATAGGTTTCCTGCAGAAGTTAGTTCTGCAAGGTTTGGGTGATGCTTGGAGGTGTCACCTCACCTTTCTGTGAGAGCTCCCCCTGCAACCACAGATAGCTTCAATCTCATGAGGAAGAGCCTGCTGGCTGCTTTGCTGGGGGAAAGAGGGAAAAATCTCTGTGATGGGCTGCCCAAAATGGGCCCCATTTGCCCAAACCCCTCTCAGATGGGAGCCCTGGGCATCCCAGCCTGGAGCATCCTGGGGGAATTCCATTCAACCTTCTCCACTGGCATGGACTGCAGGAATTCCCCATGTTTCCCTGCTCCAGTGGCAGCCACGAGCACTGCTGAGGAAGGGAAGAGAATTCCTCCTTCCTCTGTAATTGTCACAAGGAGCTTTCTAGCCCTGGCATGGGCAGTAGATATATCACGACAATTTTTAAGCATACACACAAAATCAATAGTTTTAACAAAACTATCTACAAAGAAGCTGTTTTTCCTCCATCATTTGATTCAATACTACTTTTTTTTCTCACTTCTTCCCCATTCCTCTCTTTTCCTTCCTTATCATCCATGGCAAATGATGCTGTTTGGGCTTCAGCTGCTGCTACAGGCCAGAAGCAATCAGCGAGCGGCGGCTCCTGCATCTCACTTTGAAAAACGTCAGGTTAGGGCTTGTTTGAATCCTCACATAATTTATGTCACTGCTGGAGGCCTTTCCCTGAGACTTGTTTTCCTCCAGTGGCTCTGGCGGGATTTTGGAGCCTAAGCAACAATGTGGGGAGGATCAGAAAAATATCTGAGAGCCGTGGGGAAAACACGTTCATAGGTGACATGGACCACTGTCCCTTCCAGCCCATCCATGTGGCACTTCCCTGGGTGCCTCTGGTGCAGATCCCAGCACCACACTGTGCCCCAGCTGGATTTCACCTTGCTGTCACACAAAGCCATAAGTAAGGGAGTCCATGCTGGACATGCTGTTTGCCAAAAGTCCTTGAAAACTACTTTGAGCCATCCCTGTGAGTACAGCAACCCATTTTGTTACCTTAAAGCCACTTCTGTTTGCCCTGGCCGTGTGGGAACTGCATCCCACAGACACATCCTGAACACCCTTTGTCCTCTCTCCAAGTCAGCAGGACAAGCCAGGCATCCCCACTGCCCATAGAACATTCACAGCACAATTCTGGCAGGAAAATTCCACTATAATAGGCTCGAGTAGAGCCTAATTGCATCAGGTTTTGTGCTGGAAATGGTCATTGGAGCCTATGAGGCTACTCTGCTTCTCCCTGCCTTTCACAGAGAAGTGAATGCTTGGAAGATCACACCAGTGGAAAGGAGCCAAACTTTGCTAATGTACTCTTGCCACAGACATCAGCAAGAGCAGAATCAGAGGCACACTGCTGCAGGTCATGAGCAAACATTTTAATCTGGATAGTGCAGTAAAAAAAGAGCAGAAGCTCCCAGCACAGACAATAACCATAGTGTGTGGTTTCTCCTTCTCAATTGGGCCTCGGGGTGTTTCCCACATCTTCAGCATACTTAACACTGTTTCCTCTTAATTCAGGCACATGGGAATTCCCAGGTAGCCTTTGCTTGGGATTGCCTTTAAAAGGCTGCATTGGTACTTGATAAAACTAAGTGCAACTTTGCACCCATGGTGCTTGCTTGGTTATAGCTCTGAGAATGGATATTGTTTCATGTTTGAGATCTAAGACATACCTGCACCAGTAAAATCAGTCTTTTCTTTGTTTAATATCTACTGATGCATCTATTTATTTCATCAACTAACACTGCAACCCTGCTTTTACTATAAAATGAAATAAAAACATTGAAAGGAGTCGTAAAACCGCCCCTGACACTCTGACATTTCGCAAACCCTGGCAGACATCTCCATGATGCTCTCCCTAAATTTGCCACAGATTTTTCTAAGCACTGCGTTCAGCAAACACAGCCCTTGAAAACTCCTCTGAACGAGCTCCAGAGCCTGGTTCTGGGCGTTGTGCAGATCAGGGCTCTCACTGCAGGCACTGACATGTTCCTCAGGCTCACAGCTGCCCCTGGGATTAGCTGGGGAGATGAAGCAACTCAGCCCTTGCCTGTCCCTACCTGCACACCCAGCAGCCATCACAGCTCCTGGCAGCTTGAAGGATACGATGGGACAGGAGGAATCTGCCAACACAGCTCCTGAACAGCTGGATTCAGGCTGGGATGTCCATTGTATCAGCCAGGGGGTGCAGAGCAGGGGCTGGACCCTGCAGTGGCCTCGGAGCTCAGCCTGTGGCACATGGGACACCTGGGACAGCCACGGGCCTTGGAGCCACAACAGCTGTATTTGGAGCCACAACAGCTGTATTGCCACAGCATTTCTAAGAGGAAAAACCCCAACTTGTGGTGTTGGGGTACAGCACATGAAAGGGTCAGGGTGCAGAAGGTACCCACAACCCACACCAGGACAATCCCTGTGGTGACAAAAAGGTTGGGGTGTCTTCTGGTCTCCCTGTGCTGCTGCTCACACTCCAACACCCAGCCTGGGACGTGTCTGGACTAACAGGGCTGCTGAGCTCTCACCTTGAGCCAGCACAGGCATGGAAAAATACCTCTTTCCTGTGTGTGCCTGCTCAGGCTGCCCCCCTGTTCCTCTCCATGGCACACACGAGTTAATCTGAACCACCTTGGAGGGCTGCCCTGCTCTGGAGATTCACGTCATGCTTCCTGTTGGGTGCCTGGCCACCCTCATAAATATGTACTTGAAACCATGGTCCTCCTTCCCAGAATAGATCACACCATAATCAAATCTGGAACAACGTGGTTAAATATTATCTCTGGCTTGCTGGGTCCAGATACTTGCTGTGGAAAATCACCACGGGAAGGGACAGGTTATAAGGTTGGGTGATCACAAATTTAACACGTACACACCTTTGCATGAAGGAATTTCAGAGAAAGAAAGGAACTGAGTCACTGCTGGGCTGCTCTGGGGCGTGAGCCAGCAATGCTCAGCTGGAGGGATGCTCATCCATACCTGGGGATGTCTCAGCTGGAGCCAACTCCCAGACACAGCTTCCCTCTTCCAAGGGGAGCTGAGACGCTCAAAAACACCAGTCTCAGAAATAAAGCAAATTCCCAGCTGCCTGCATTCCCATTGACTTTGTGGGGTGAAAGCTCAGAGCCCAGCCGTGGGCCTGGAGATCACACACAGCTCTAAATCAGAGAATAAACTCCAGGAATTGCGTTTACCTTTGGAAAAGATGCAGACACATTCCCACTCCTGCCAGGAGCATTTGCACATGGGAGGCACCACACACGAGACCTTACAGCAGGATTTGCTTTGCCTTACTTGCAGAAACAGGACAAAGAAGAGCAATACTCTGTTTAATTTCCATACTTATATGAAAACAACATAATCCTGATTACTGTACGTGCTTTTTGAAGGGTAGGATGCATCTATGCTTGCATCTTTTTTCAATACAGATGAAAGAAAAATAACAAAACATGTTCATACCAATCAAGAAGGCAGATTAGGATTTTATTTAGCGGATGTTTTAGACAGATGGGCTTTTCTTAATGCCTTGCACTTTCCCCCTCTCCACAATTTTTGCAGTTAAGAAAAGGACGCCCAAAAAACTATTGAGTATTTTGCTATCTGTGCTGAACAATGCCCACTCTACAGAAAAAAATCCCACCCAAAATCCCATGTCCAGCCTTGCCTCCCAGAGCAGAGAATTCACCCTTACTTTTTGTAGAATTATGTTTCTCTGGTAATTCAGCTCTACCTGGAATCTTTAGATCCTCTCACGATTTTCATCTACAGCTCTATGACCTGCAGAGTCCTGATAATTTCTGCATAGATAAGAGGTGCAGAAAGACTGAACTACTTAAATATAATGTAAGAAAGTCTATGATAATGAAAGGATTTAAGGCCACATCCACCAAATCCTTGATGGTGCCCAGATCACTGGAATTTTATCAGTGAGAGCATTTTATTGCAGCCCTGGGTCACAACTGGACATCTTGTTCTGTGGAGGATATGTTCAGATGAATTTCTGTTCTACATTAGAACAGCCCAACAATTCAAAATTCCTGGCAAGAGAAATTTTTTGAGGAAATAGTTGCTTTCCATTTATCAAAACATTTGGTTTCTGCATGAATTACTACTTATTTTTGACAGTTTCTATGACAGTAGGAAAAACATAATTTGAAATTCCCCAAGGGGAAATTGAAGTTTCTTGTTTTACTAATGCAGACATGGACCATACCCATGCTGCTGTAATTTCCTTGTCTTTTTTTGTTTCCTCCCATTTCTTTTCTTGTTTCCTCTACAACAACAGCGACAACAAAATGACTAAACAACATGATTCCACAAACAGTTTTGGTTCTGGTAGAATTCCATCCCCAACAGAGACCCAGTGAACATCCCTATGAATATTTGTGTTGTCAGAGGTACCAATCAACACCTGCAGCTGAACAAGCAGGTTTTGCTCTGCCTTTTTTGCCTGCACTGCCCCAGCACTGCCTTTTCCCCACTTTTTTATTTTCCTCCTTCCCTTGCTCCATCAGCACAACCTTTCTGCAGCAGGGTGGGATGGAAAGTTTGAGTTAGCCAAGCTGCAGGACTCCAGAAGTGCTGGGGTTCCTCTCAGCCTGAACAAGGATTTCAAACGAGGGATATTTGCTGTCACGTGAGGCAGATATCGTTTAAATTGAGTTTTTGGAGATCAGTTCTTCAGGAAAAAAGGCCCTTCTAAACTGGAACATCAGTGGTGCAAGGGGGTTTCACAGAACCCATGAACTACCTTGGGGAGGGTGGGGTGATTCCTTTGCTCTGCATCAAGTACAAATTGCTGTTCATGTGGGGTTTTGCTTCAGGCTGCTACATATTTTGCTATTGTCTCTTCCTTCCCCCAAAGACATTGAGAATTCCTCTGCTTCATGTTTTATTTACAAGTTTTTGTGGTTTTGTGCTTTATCATCTTGAGTGGGTGGGAGAAGCTCAATTTTATGGATTTTTAATAGAAAAGTAGAGAACAGCTCACCTCAAAATCTTACACTAATGGTTTGTAATGCGTCAGGAACTATCCTACTTTCTGGAACACAGAATATATATTTCTCTGGTTTGGGTCCTGAACTGAAACAAACTTTCCTCAGAGGAGGCTCAAGTCTGAACACCACACAAAACAAAAGAGCACTGCAGCTCTGGTCCCACAGTAATTTGAGGCTGACAGCTTGTTTTCCACTGGTGGTTTTGCTGTATTTACTGGATCAGGGTAAAGCTCCTCCTGCCTTACTCAGGCGTCAAAGATGGGAGGCAGATTTCCACCCTCAGAGGATCAGCATCCAAGGAAACAACAACTATATAAAAAAAAAATATTGCACATGAAGTGCTTAGAAAATAGAGGAGTGTGCAGAACCCTTCCCTTTTTCGGGAGTAAAGATTGTATAAATGACGATAATTTCCTTTCTTGGGCCAATCCTTTTTGTCAGAGGCCATGGGTCCACCTCAGCACATGGCACTCCAGGATTTTTGAGTGATTCCTCCAAGATCCTGGCATGGAAAAACCCTCCCTCATCAACACAGAACAAAAAGCATTTGTTTGACCCCTCAGGGGCTGGGAAGAAGCAACACTCAGGACAGAAGCACTCATCTCTTGGAGCTAACAAGGGGAAGGGGTCTGCACGAGATATTCTGCCTGTGCAGGTGAAAAAAAGAAAAAAAGCCTTGCTCTAGCTGAGAAACCACCCATATTTTTTCAGCTGCATTCAATACAATCTTATAATTGCATTTAAATCAGCACCCTTGGAGCAGGGTGGAGCCCAGGTTTGAAAGCCAAGAGTCATTAGAAAACATCTTTCTCTGTGAGCCAAAAGCTTTTCTTATTTGATACGGCCAGAAGGATGGGAAAAGCTTTGAAGGGGCCTTGAGAGGTGCTGGTTGTGAAGCACCCCATGAGCCAGAATTCTCACAAAGCTCCCCCTGCCCATCACCCTCTGCCTCTCTGGGTGTCCTCCCCAGCAGAAGGGTCCCTGTCCCTGGGCAGTTTCTGCCCCCAAGCCTGGGGCTGGCTTGCATTAGCAAGGATGTGCTGGTACAACTTGACTCCACACAGCCCTGAGGGAAATGCAGCTCACACCCATAAAAGAATTCATTTGTCAGGATTGCTGGGGCTGGCTCTGCGAGCAAAGCAGCTCTCACAGCACAGGGATGTTGTTGCTGTGTAAGCATGTCTGCATTAAGGCTTTTCTCCAAAATTAAAGCAAAAGGATGTGTAGAAAAATCATAATTCTGTGACGTGGTAAAGTGAGGGTCAGCATCTGAAAAAGAAGACTGGCTTTGCAAAAGCAAAGATCTGTAATCCTGATCGTTTTTCATTTCATTGAAAGAAATCATGGGTGGATACTGGGATGGAACAGGTTTAAAGAGAGGTCACAAAAAGGTGATGGAAATTGGCTATTTAGAATTAGAAAAACTCATGGTTTTAAGTACAGTACAATTTTACACAAGCAACTAAGATGGGTGATAAATATTAAATAAATCATAATATCATTTTATTATTTATAAAGCTTACTGCAAACATGAGGATTTGAAATAAAAAATTGAGCCAATTTCATAATTACTAGTGATAAAATGCTTTAACCTCTGCATTAGCTGCTACCCATACTGTACCTTTGATTCCACTAATCGATCCTAATTGATTAAATGAAAGCACTTCATCTTTGGATTTTATTGCCAGCATATTCTGCCACTTTCTATTACAATCCATTTTGGAAGATACCTGGTGATCATACCCGAATACCCTTCTCTTTTCTTCTCACTTTCACCCTCTCATTAATTATCTGCTGCCAGCCCAGCTTTCTTGCAGTAAGGGACTCCAGCACAGAGACACACCTCAAATGCAGCACATCCAACACAACCAAGAGCAAATCATCTTTTCTACTCAATTCCCTGCCTCAGTCAAGCATTTCCCAGCACAGAAAACCCCTTTGGTCCATGTGCTCTTTTGCCTTAAAGGTTCTTTGGGCATTTTTTAACAAGGACTCAATATAGAGCTGCTTAATAGAGAGTTTTGTATGTGCTCCAACATTCTGTTTAAATCTTGTTAATGTGAAGATGTCTTTCCTCTGAAATTTACCCCGGGTTTCAGGGTACAGTTCTTCTCTAGAGAACCTGCAGTGTACCTAAATGAAGGTGAGGGTGGTAGAGAAAACCCCACAAACTTGGATAGCATGAAAATCTTAACTGCATTATTCAAGCCAAGGAATTTATTCACCTAGAAGCCAAATATTCCCTGAGAAAGCAGACAGTGGAACACCTAAATTATATTTTGCATGTCATTAATCATGAAGGGATAGGTACTCAAGCACTCACATAATGAGCAGTGTAGTACAACCAAGTTACTAGAGGAACACAGGCCTGTATTTGGGTTATTTGTCCCTAGGTGCTTCAGTCAGAGCTCATCATGCAAACTCAGAATGCAATATATAATCTGACCCATATAAGCTATTAGAGCAGAGCACAGAGCACTGGGAAAGCGCAGAGTGAGGGGAAATGCCTCAGCACAATCCCTGGAATCTTTATTCATGAGAGCCAGTGAGGTAGATAATGTGCTGCTGTGCTTTAACCCCAGACAGAAACCACCCCCAAGCAGCTGCTCACTCACTCTCCCCTCCTGGGGTGGGGAGAGAAGCAGAAGGGTGAAATTAAACCAAAAAAAATCAACCTCAGACAGTTAATAGGTAAAGCAAAGCCCACACCCACAAGCAAAGCAAAACAAGGAATTCATTCACCACTTCCCATGGGCAGTGAGGTTCAGCCATCCCAGGGAAGCAGAGCTCCACCACCTGTAACAGGGACTCGGGAAGGCAAATGCCATCATTTTGAGTGTGTCCCCCTTTTCTTTATTTCTCACCCCAGCTTTAAACATGCAGCATGAAGCTCTGTGGTCTGGGGTATCCCTTGGCTCAGTGGGGCTCAGCTGTCCTGGCTGAGTCCCCTCCCAGCTCCTTGTGCACCCCCATCCTCCTGGTTGGTGTGGGGTGAGGAGCAGGAGAGCCCTGACTCTGTGTGAGCTCTGCTCAGCAATAACTAAAACATCCCTGACTTTCCAGCACAAATCCAAAATCCAGTCTCAGACCAGCTACTGCGATGAAAATTAACTCTACCCCAGCCAAAACCAGCACACAGGCAGAAACCAGTGGTGCAGATAATTAGGAGAAAATGGAAATAAGTTCTTCAAGGGAAAAAAAAATGGACAATTCCTTTTGCTCTGTCACTGCTTTGAAAAGGCAGTGTTCCTAGGAAAGAAAAAACCCTGTTTGGTTTTGAGCTCTCCCAATGGCTGGGAATGCTGCCACCACAGTGACCAGGTAAGGATCAGGAATGATGAACCTGGAAAAGGCCTTTTTGAGCTCACTGTAAGAAGGAAATTCAAGAAATACTCATCCACATAAGACACAAGCCTCGCAGCCTGCTAAGGTCAGCAGTTTTTGGGAATGATTGCCACATGTGTTAACATGGCATGAAGGCTGTCTCAGAGCAAAGAACTGAACTTCCCCAGCTCCAAAAGCTCAGAGGGAGAATTACAACCTGCAGACGATGCCTTGGTTACAATCCAGTCTCCAGCAGGAAATACAGTGAGCCAACAACTGGGCTTTGCTTCTACTGTAACACACTACAAATCCATGCCTGTTTTATTTTTTATAAACTGATGCCTGCTAAGCTTTTTTTCTCCTAGAAAATGGCTCTTCCAAGTTCCTGCTGCACTTAAGTTTTATCTCATATATAGATCTTTATCTTATCTACTGCACGAGTCAAGTAGGGGAGGAGGCTCTCTTATCTATCTTAGCCAACAGGGAAGAGCTAAATGAAAAAATCCTATTGTTCTCCAGGAACAATCTGCTCCCAGCTCCCAGCCAGGCACTGATACCCCACGGAGACCCACTGATACCCATCACACTGCTACGAACATTCCTTTAGATCCAAATCACACATCTGAGTTATGCTACAAGAGCCCAGACAGCATTTCACCACATTTTTCCCCCTCTCTTCTTCTGGACTCCTGAGCATGCAGGTGTTATTGGATTCTTTAGCTGGAAACTTGTTTTATAAATGTTAAAGATTGTTAAGTGTGATAAAGTTCACCACGTTTCCACGTGGAAGGTGATTCAGACTAAAACAGCAGTCTGTCATGGTAATTTCTCACTAACTCCTCGTGCAGACAGCTGTCAGTCCAAAACATCATCTCCAGGGCAGAGCTTTATTTGGGGAATGCATTAATTCAGAAGTTTGTATCTCTGCTGTTTCAGGAGAACTCGGAGACCACTTAATCTATCTGAAGAAATGCATTAATGAGTGCAACACCTAAAGGAGAACCAACAAAAGCCTCTCCCTGCTGGAGCATCGGGAAGTATTTTGACTTCACTAATTTATTCCTGCAAGGGAAGGCAAATAAACTAACCCAGCATACATTAGTTCTCATGTTTTTAAAAGTTTCACGCAGGGATTAATGCAGATGTAAGTTTCTCTTGCTCTGAGTTAGGAACACCGGAGACTCAATTCATCAGGTGTACAAAGGAACAAAGCTCTGACTGGTTTTGTTTTTCCTTACCCAAAATGCAATTAAAATACAAATTTCATCTTCTCCTTGCATCAAATTTGTGAAAAGGAGCCATTTTCTTGCAATAAGTTCCTAAAGATTTCATTCCATGAGCAGCAGAGCGTAGTAGAAGTGCATAATAAATCAGTCCAAATTCTAGCTGTGTCTAAAAGGTTTATAGAAAGCTCTCTATCCGTTTTTCACACTCCAAAATCTGAATTATAATTAATTTCAGGAATCAACCATCCTACCCCTTACTTTAAAAATGTCAAGCTGAGGAGTGCATTATGTGAGATTACAATTAATCAGAAGTGGAGGCACACACACACACACATCTTCCCACTGAAATTCTTTGGCCAAAAAAATATTACAGCAGCCTTGACAGATACTAAATGATCTTTTCAAATAATACTCCCTGGTGATGAATGCTGCAGCTCCGCAGCCTTGTGCTAATACAGAGCTTTTCGGCAGCAAACAGCCCTCGTTTGACAACTCCTGCATTAGCTCTAATGACATGCTGATGGCCCTGACACTCCTCGCTCTCTTGGATGCTCTACCCCATCTGGAAAGAACTCCAGGGATAGAAGAAGAGCCCAGCACGCTAAATTATATAAAAAGAATTATCAACGTTCAGCAAAACATTAATGAAACATTAAGCCTAAGTGTTTCGTGGGACAATGTTGTTATTTACTCATTTTCTTGTGCAGATTAAAGGAGTTATTTATAGCTGCTGTCTCTGGCCCTAATAGTGCCTCCTAGTCTAATATTGTCCTGCTGAAAGGAAAGGGGGCTTTCTCTGGGTAACGTGCTTTAAAATATTGGGGAACCTGAGCTGCGGTCACAATGCCCTCCAAAAATCCAACTTCGCATTTAGGGCAGAGCACTGGTGCCTTTTTTCATCCCTGGGTGGGCACCCCCTCTCTGGGCAGGGTCCTCCCCATGCCCTGTCCCTACCCTGCAGTGGGTGCCCAGCCCTCGTGCTGGGAGAGAGGACATCCAGCTCCTGAACACCACCCAGAGTTAATAAAAACCTAAATATGAGCTTTCCCTCCTCTGCAGCAGTGCCTGACCTTCCCTTCCCTCCTGCCCCACAGTTCCCCCGAGGGAAGGCATCTCCTCTCCCTGCCCCAGCTCCTGAGGTGCCCATGAAAAGTCTGGGCAGAGCCTGTACAAGGCAATATTCCCAAAATATCATTTTGTTTCACTGTCAGCTGCAGGGGGTGAGAAACAAAAATAACAGCTCCCTAATTTCATGTGGATTTCAAATAAAAGCACTTCCCCTTCCATTTATCTACCTGTGGAGCTATTTTTGTCCAGTTCGCTGGGAGAATTGCTACATTCTGTTATGACTAAAATATTTTGCTTCTTTAATCACTGCCCACGGTTCCCACCTGCAGTAAGTGGCCTGAGCAGAAAAGAGAAATTTACTACAGCCACCAGCCAGAGATCAAATTCGTCTCTCATCAATTATTTGGGACACTGTTGTTTCCAGCAGTTTCTCCTCTTGATAAAACTGATCACAGCTGAATGTTTGGCTGCTTCTGTAGAAAATGCCAAGACTTGTTATTTCATTATACATGTATTCTTCTTACCTGTATATTCTCTGGAAGGATTTTATATATAAGTGATGAGCATTGTCTGGTTGACAAAGTGTGACTGAAGTACAAGCCAAAGAGCTGGAAGATAAATTCATCCTTGCAGCGCTGCAGCTGATTTTCTATGCAACAATTAACAAAAAGCACTTTTCCTTTGCCCCTCTATCAGAGGCAGAGCTGGCAGTTTGGTGTTTTCAGGAGAGGAAAAATAATCATGCAGAAAAAATCTGGGCAAAGCCATCCCCTAATCCAGAACCAAAAGGATGACACAACTTTTGTACAAGCCTCCAGGGCAGGGCTGACAGAGCACAGGATGGCCTTGTCCCTAAGAAAGCTCTTCCATAAACTGGGAACAAAATGCAGCCATCAAGGGATACAGAGTTAGAGCCTGCATTGCTTTTTCCTCTCTTGTAGGGCACAGGATATGGTCTCTTCCAAAAAAAATAAATCCCTTTGCAAATCCCAGCCCACCTCTACAACAGCTCCAGGGGATGGGAAAGCAGAGTCAGGTGTTGCAGAGTCAAGGAGCAAAGAGGAGAGACCAAGACCATACAAAACCAGCCTGGGAAGGACTGGAAACGTGGCAGGGTCTCCTCTCAGCTCGGGAGGGGCAGCAAACCCCAGCAGGAGCCAGAGCTCTGCAGTGATGTGACCCACGGGGGCTGGGGAGGAGAGAACTGCAGGCACCCCCTCCCCATCCCCTGTGGGGCTCTGGCACAGGGCACTGTGTGAGAGGGACTCTGCATCCCAGGGAGCAGCCAGCCTGTCCCAGCACCCACCAGCTGCTGGAAGGTGAGGATGGATCCCAGCATTGATCACTGGAAACACAGAGGATTCTCTTGGAGGAGCCGTGCTGACAGCTTCCCGGGCACAGGAGGTCACAGTGGCACATGAGCAAGGCACCCCTGCCACCGTGGGCTTGGCACTGGTGGAAAGAAAGGTGGCAGTGAGGGAGCTGCTGGGGACAGGCCTTTTTCCATATGTCTCTGCTTGAGCGTGGCACTGCCTCAGTCAGGGCTCCTCCCCAGGCTCACAGGAGCTCAGCTTTTCATAAAAGAGACACTGGCAGCTTTGGGGACCCTCGGCACACAGGGCCAAAGCAAAAACGCTTCTTGTCCTTGAATAAAGGGCTTTGGACTGTTGCTGTGCAGGATGCTCCTGCTGGACGACTAAAACCACATTTTTATTCCCCAGAATGAGAAACCAGTGAGAAGGAACCAAGACCCCATGGAAGCACTGGAGTACAGAGCATGTTCCTGAGGATTTTAAGGCTGCACGTTAGTAAAAGGACCATGAGAAATCCCTGTGAGGGACAGGCACAGCATAAATGAAATGAAGAGAGAGAGGCCTGGTTGCATCTCAAGGACTTTCCTCATTCAGCCTTTGAGGATTTATCCACTGAGTCTCACTTGCTCTGATTCAGAAAACCAGCTCCAAAACCACTGAAACCAGCGGAGTCCTGCCATTCACCATGAGAACTTCTGGATTGTCTCTTTTATCTTGCACAAGTCATTTCACCTTCCTTTTCGCTCACCTCATCTCTTTGGAAAGCAAGAATAAATAAATTCTGCTACTTAACTGAGTTACCTTTGAGATCTCCCAGTTTACCTTTGAGATCTCCCAGTTTACCTTTGAGATCTCCCAGTTTACCTTTGAGATCTCCCAGTTTACCTTTGAGATCTCCCAGTTTACCTTTGAGATCTCCCAGTGGGGATTGCCAGGCTGTGTTATTCCAGCCAGAGGAATCTAAGACCAGCAAAGCACATCAGAAGACCTCAGCCTTGGAGGTCTAATTAGAACTCCATGTTCTAGTGGGAACATGGTGGTTATTCTAGAATAAGAAGAAATTGTCTTCATTCTACTAAAAAAATTGATTAAAGAGATAGATGAAAAATTAAATGATATAATTACAAAGGTTAACAAACTCGAGGGAGTCATTAGACAAACTGTGAGAAGAGCATCAGTTTTTAAAAAGAGCAGAATCAAAGATAATGGAATTCCACTGTTTCAACTCAGTTTTTCTCATTTTCCTCAGCTGAGAAAACATCCTAAACCCATGTCAAACATAGGTGTTAAATGGTAATTTCTACAGCATTTCTCTTTGAGCATTAGGTTTAGATGAGGCTTTATAAGGTAAAGGCTGGTGACTATTTAACTTGCTGTAGTGCAAAAATATTTAAGTATTAAACATGATTTAAAATTATTGTTATAACCCATCATTTTCTAATCCCTTAACTTTTCAGGACAATTTAAAATAAATTATATAAGCTTTAGTAAACAAATAAATATACCATATAGGAAAATTAAGCTGAAGAATGCCTGGGAAGGAGATAGACACACTGCCCATGTGGTTTAAGGGAGAGTTTTCCAAAGTATCTCCATGAATTAAGAACCTAATTCTTATTTATGGAAACACTTAGGAGCTATGATAAAGGACAGATTTATTCCAGCAGAATTTTAAACTAAAAATACATGACAGAAGTACTTACTTCATGATTTTTATGACAACAAAAATACACAGTGCCAAAAGGCTCCTGGAGCTCCTGATTGCTTTCATTTCATTTCTCACCACAAAAGTGAAACAAGAGAACGGAGGGGAGATTATACTGCCAGCTTTCTCATTATTAATGGCAAAGGAAATAGCTGCCTTAATGCATTTGATTACATCTTAATAATCACAGCCACCCGGATCCTTTTTAAACACGCCAGATTCTGTAACAGAAAAATCTCTTTACGCCGACCACAAACCGTTGGGCCCCGACCACTGACAAGTTGTGACAACTGCACTGAGCCTGCCCAGAGAGTGTAAATATAACTGGTTTTACACCCACGTGAGTGTCATCTGTCACCACAGGAGCATTATCAGAGCTCAGGGAAGGCAGGGCTGGATGCTGCACAAGTTTCCTGAGGTGCTTTGGGAATCCCAAAAAGAGCAGCGCACCAGGAAGGGCTGCTCAGTAAGCATTGTGCCCTCTGAATTCCTGATGTTTACAGGCTGTCCTCAGGGATGTTCCTGGGGAAAAAAAAAAAATTAATACTGGTAGAGCTGTCTGAAGAAAAAATTCTGCACCTGGAGTGTGCCCAAATGCTGAGATGGGGTTATTGAGTGTGCCAAGCTGCTAGGAAAACCTGATCTTTAGGAGAAAAATAAAAATCAATCACTGGAATGTCACAAACTTCCCAAGTCTGAAATAGTCTTTTTTGGATTTGAGCTAAAGAAGTGCAGAAGGCTTTCAGGAGTTGCTTGACTTCTCCTTTCCTGTTTCACACCTCCCCTCAAGGCTTGGTCTAAGAGCTGACCAGCCAAAGCTTGCAAAAACTGCAGCATGGCTCATGAACTGCAGCAGCCTCGGGCTTTTGTCTGGTGCCCAACAGAACCAAAAGCCAGAACTGAGCCTCCTTTGCGAGGAGGGAGCCAGCAGCCACCCAGAAAGAGCAGGAATGCAGATCCACCACCCAGCTTCCCAGGGCAAACAGACCTGCCAGGGACAGCTGCCTCTGACCACAGCTCTGTGCCATCCTTCACTTACTGTGAAGTAAAAGAAATTAGAAGTTTGATAGTCAGATGTTTCTCTAATAAAAAAGCCATCTAAATGAAGTCACATGCACCAGCTTGCATACTGGGACTTGGATATGCTGCTGAGATCCAGCAAGGCAGAGATGCACAATTTTTCCTACCCACCAGACTTTCCTGTTGCCTAAAACCCCAGGAGCACAGCCTCAGCTCCTTTCTTAGTCCCTCACAGGTGGTTGTCCAGAGTGAGATCCTAGAGGGATGGAAATGAGGGAGGTGTGAAAATGGAAAAAAAAATAAGCAATCAGGAAGAATCACAGGAGGAACAGTAGTTCAGCACTGCCCTGAGACTGCTGTAAAAGGATGCTGCATATGGGAAGGGAATAATCTATTCTTCATGTGCGTGGTAGGTTAGACAAGGAATAATGAGATAAAATTACAGCCAGGGAAATTCAATTCAGACATCAGGAAATACTTTCTAATGGTAAAGACTGTTATGTCCTGAAACAGATAGCTTAGGGACGCTGAGGAATAGATGGTGTTGGTGGTTTAAAGAGGCAGATGAACTAAGTGAACTCCTCAGGACTCTTCCAAGCCCATTTTCTTTAATTTAAGGTAAATCAGCTCAAATTTCTCCACACAGCCTTGCACCTGTACGACCTCTAAGTTTCCAGACTTAGTGGATGTGCTCAATTCTGAATTAACAGTGCCTTGGGATTTTTTTTTAAGAACAGCATATAAACCTCGTGATTATAATTACAGTATTTTATGATATACTTTTATCACAATTATACAGAGACTATAGCTCCATTTAATCCAAGACTGTCATTAGACATCTGGCTACGTGGCCTTCACTCTGTCAAGAACATCAGACATTTCAAACAATGGCCTTCAACTGCTCCCAAAAAAACATTCACTGGTTACAAGGCATCACGTCTCTGGACTTAGCTACCTCAAACACTTCAGTGTTGTTCACTGGAATGGCTCAGTTTAGCACTGCTCTGGCTGGACACTTTCTGATACAGCGCATTGTAAAAATTCTGTGAGAGAAGCACTTTTTGGGGGTGATTTATCTAGTGTTGCCACTCATTTTTATCAAAATCACAACCTAGAGAGCCGACCTAAAGAGGCAATAAACGAAACCTTACAGTTCCCCTGCATGCAAAAACCAAAGCAAGGCTGTGGTGGTGGGCACTAAAAATCTGATCTTGCCACCCATTGCACACACACTGGCATCAGCCCAGCAAAGCACTTAAGTGCATGCTTAATTTTAAGCACACAGGTAGAGCCATTTAAACTAATGGAATCATTTAAGTGCTTTGCTGGATCAGGGCCAGCCTCCTCAGCATCTTGCAGTGTCAAGTACGCAGAGCAAGGGCTTCACCTAATTGCATCAGGCTTTAATTGACAAAAATCAAAGTAATGCAGCGTTCAGACTGAGCCCATCTCTCTCAGGCTGCTATTCTAATCACAGCGAGCAGAGCAGGGTTTGTTCATGCTGTCCCAGTGCCTTGAGTGTCCTGTTGGATTTGATCCACCGTGCCTCATCTCTGGCATCAGCTCTTTCCCAGCAGCTCTTGTCTAAGTTTTCCATCCAGCACGCTCTCATCGGAACACCCCACTTGTTCACCTGCCCCAGTGATCACACCACATAATTATGTAGTCTTTCATACCAAGCGTGTTCTATCACTTGCTATTTTCTCCTCCTGATATGCATTCAAGCTTAGGCTGTGCACTCTTTTAGAAAGTAATTTTACTTACTTTTTTTGCGATTTTTCATGCATCTGGGCAAGTACCAAAAAAATTAATCGGGAGAATTTGTTTTGATGCTGCAAGCGACTGAAGAGAGCAGATGTCACACTGGACAAGCCTAAAATCTCTATACCCTGAACCACCCCCCTCCTCAGATATCTAACTTATTATTGAACTGCCAAGCAAAGGAATACTGTGCCCACAATGACAGGAGTCTCACCCTAGATAAGCTCTTACTTTGCAGTTCTGAAACAGAACATTTGAGGAGGAAAAAAAAAAAGCGAGCCAACACAACTAATTTAGCGTGGATGTAGAATTAACTTCTCACCACAGTGTGTTCCTATAAACACAGTTATGAAAGGGAAAAATAATGACACGTCTGGGAATTTGTTAGACTGGTGCATTGAGTTAATGCAATTACTGAAAAAGGGTGATTGAGAGCTGTGAGAGGAGTGTGGGCAGAGCACAGTGACAGTGAACTGAGAGTGCTCTGCATCTGAACATCTCACATGAGCAAGGCCTTTGCCTTAGCTGCTTTAATCCAAGCACGAAACAGAAGATACAGCAAACTAGCAACTACAAAGGAGGGGAAGAAGTTTCCAGAAATGCAAGGGGAGTTTGTAACATCTTTTGTCATTATATTTTTCCACGGTCGCCGTTAGAAAATAATCATCTTTAATCCACAGCTTATGAGCAGACCTAGGTCTAAAAGGCAAATTTCCCTGGTAAGTAGGGAAATAGTAAGAAATACTAAAGAAATATTCAGAGGGAGGTGGGAAGGGTCATGTAGCTGAACCTTGCAATGGCAGAATTTCTGTAGTAGTTCTCTGAAATGTAACTGTGCCTTCAGAAATGCAACCACATTTTCCTGTGCCTTCTGCAGGAAGCAAAATTCTGCAGTTAATTGCTCAGGAAACAGCTTTTCGCAACACTTAAAGTGCCACTGAACAGTGGCCATCCTCCCAGCAGCTGAAGGAGGGAAAATCCCCCAGATCTGATTCTCTCATCTCTCTGTGCTCTGGTAAAACCTGTGCTGCAACCCTCCCATAATAGCCAGGGAGACAGGAATAATTCAAACACAGACAATATTTAACATATCAACACATTTTAGCTTGCAAACAGGATTCATCAGCTTGCAGTCTGAAGAAACATAAATATCAGAGAAGCTGTGTTGAGTTTCTAAGCTCCTACTTTCAAACGGAGTCTGGAGCGTGTAAATCACACGCAGCAATTTGAACGATGCAAAGTTTCAAAACCAACCTGAAATGGGTCTTTCTGTAGAAAGACTTCATCTGCCAGCAGCTCTGTAAATCTTTGTCTTCTGTGATGCCCTTTTAGAATTCGAGCCTTTGTTCACACTTAGATAAGAATTAGTGAGCCTCAATGCAGACACTGAGCTGCACATGAATTTGGATACAGCAGCAATTTGGAAATTCTGGATTTCAGGGTACACCTTCACATCTCACTGATAACACAGAAAGTCACCAGCACACTTCTGGATTGAGTTATTCATGGGGCTGAAGCCTGAATGAACACAGGAGGTTTCCAGTTGCCCTTTGCAGCTACCTCACAGGCAAGGCTCACTTTCTAAAATGACAAATATGAAGACATAAAAATCAATGCAAGGAAAAAACTAATTATGAATGTCAACAAGACCATTTCTTAGCATTTACTCAGCTCTCATATCAAGCCCTACAACTCCATAGTTGCTGTCTCTACCAGTGTGTTTTCCCTAAAAAAACCCCACATTTTAGCTGCAAAGGAAATCAAAGACCTTTTCCTTTTTTTTTTTTTTTGGGTGACTGTCCTGCAGAAAAGGACTTTTAGTTATTAACTCGAAATTTAGCCTTTAATCATATCTGCTCAGGAGAGGGCTGAAGCTGTGATGCAATGCACAGCTTTCCTGCACAGCATATGGTATTCAAAAAGAGAGTAGAAGGGAAAAACGACAGACAGGAAAAGGTTCAGACTTCTGTAGCCCTGGTTTTGCACTGCGTGGTAATTATACTAAAGAATTCATGACTCACTTTGGTGCACTACTGTGCACTGCTAAATTAGAAGTTTGGCAAGGACACCAGACAAATGATGAAATATATAATATTGGTTTCTCTAGCACAGCTCATCACTATAGTCTCACGGTGTTTCAAAGGGCTTTTTTTAGCACTCTGGGAAAACAAGGTCTTTTTTAAACAAGGAAAACATATTGAATCAAAAATATGCTGTACGGAAGTCAGCAGAAAAAGGTAAAATTCCTCTTTAAAAAAATCAGCCTTTCAGGTGGTTTGGGTAATTGCTCTCTAAAACTTATTTCTGAGTCTACACAGAGCATCTGACACGGAGACTACTAAAAGCTGTTGTGCATTAAAGCATAAGTGTGATGTGGAGATAAAGCTCTTCCACAATATAACATTCATAAGAAAATGTTTTCTTTACACCAGCTTACAAATGTGTATTATCAAAATGATTTACATAAAGGCTCCCCAGTCATTTGACAGCTGCAATGAGGCCAAGCACACTGGGAGATGCACACATTGGGATAACACTCAAGTTAACTCTTGAAGACCAATCCTTTCCTCCCAAGGACTGCAGTCAGTCTGGAGTTAGGCAGCCTGTTGGAATTAATCCAGTTTTGCCAGATGAATCCCCCATGTAATGCTGCACTAGTTATTCTGATTTGTAATGAGAAAGACGTGGCACCAGTTGTAAGAAAGAGGCATCAGCATTAAAAATATTTTGCTGCGTGACCCAGAATTAACATGTCAATTTATCCAGATACAAACCAAATAAAAATATCCAGCTCCCTACTGGGGATGGGAACCAACTTCTATTGGGCTTTCCATATATTTTCACAGATTTACTGCAAC
Source organism: Pachycephala philippinensis (assembly GCA_013397055.1). NCBI lineage: Eukaryota > Metazoa > Chordata > Aves > Passeriformes > Pachycephala > Pachycephala philippinensis. The sequence continues at coordinate 994,639 of VWZT01000741.1, forward strand.
ATGCAAGTGGTCATAAAGAGTTTCTCAGTAGTCAGAGGGTTTGACCATGGAGAGAGTTAAGATGTTAGCAGAAATCCTGGCTATGAAACTTGCCATTAACTTCAAGACCTCCCTGCACAAACCTGGCAAAGCCTCAGAAATATTGGATCTTAAAGCCTCCATATGCTGAACCACCACTGCTCTATATCATGGATTTTGTTTAAAGGCAAGCACAGAGATAGCAAACAGCTATTTTTAACTCTTTTCAGTGTACAGTACATCTGCTGTGTTTCTGATTTCCATTAAAAATGAGAGTCATTTACTGATCTGGCTGTCATCCAGATTTCTACATGAAACACATGGACTAAGCACAAAATAGAGCTGGTTTATGTGCATGGGTGCATGCACTGTATTTATTATCTACTACAATGATCAGAAACACAGTTAAAAATGCTGTGGGGACTTTGAAGGAACACACTATCACACTTATCTTATTTCCTCAAAGTCTCTAGACTCAAAAACACGAAGAACAAGGCCATGAAACCTTTCTTTATGTTTACATGCTGCTGCTGGGATGTAAAATCCCGTTGACTTTGCTCACTGGAGAAGAGGATCCTGAGGCTGGGGACACAGCTTGGGGTGTCCCAGCCACCTCCAGCACAGCTGCAGAGAACACCCATGGAGAAAAGCCTCCAACAACAACCAGCTACTGAAGGATCTGCCAACATGGACCTCAGCCAGGGAGTCAAGCAAATTAAAAGCTGCAATCACTTCTCTGACAACTCTCCAGCAAAACTTGTCCCAAGCTTTGCTTCCCTGGTGAAAAACAGAAGATGATCAGCATGCACCAGAGGTCAGTAGGTTCACACTATCTGAGACCAGCAAAGGGAGGAAATTAAGACACTGTGGGGGCACCACAGAGTGCCCTGCCAGCAGCCTTTTACGAGCTCACTCCAAAGCCTGCTGAACTCAACTGGACTCTCTTTGTAGATGCCACCAGCTTTAGGTCACATCTCCTTGCAGGGCTCCACTGCCCTTCCCTCTGCTGATTTCAAAGACAGCAATGCAGCATTAGAGGAAAGAGGGACTCTTTCAAATAAGCACTGAGTTAGGGCTAGAGAGGTCACGCACCACAGCGCTGCTCTTATGGAAACTTTCAGTGGAGTAAATATAAAGATATTCACTTGAATTTGAAAATTAATTCCGAGGTCACTGTCTGGGCAACCTTTCAGCATTTGTTTTCCATGCTTGCATGCACAGAAAACCTTTTCCTAACCAGAACCCCTATGAAATCAGCAGGCCTAAAACGTGAGCGGCCAGATGTTCAGAAAAAGGTGAAATCCAAATTGTATATTTGGTTTCTGCTGTGGTTACATAACCTGTCCTGGAGGAGAGGAGCCGATACCCCGAGCCTACACATGTGACCCAGATGGAGCTTTGCTCGTAGGGCAATTCCTGTTATTATTAGCAGAGGCACATCTGGCTGCCCAGGCCAGGCACAGCCAGCCCCCAGCACTCACAGGTCCCAGACCATCACCATCACGGAACTGGCAGCACTGGGGGAGCCACAGGGCTCATCTACCTCCTGTGGCAGATCACAGCAGAGATGCCACTGGGTCCCCTTACACCAAGCACTCACCGTGTGCCCACTCACCCATCAGGCAAATGACAAAGTACAGTTGCTTCAGATGTGCACATTCCCAAAGTCCTCCTCTGTAAGGACAATGTGATCTTCCCTCACTGTGATTTATTCCCCTGGCCTTTATGTGCCGGCTACATATGGTACTAATTTCACAGCCATTTTCGGATAATGCAATAAGATTAAATGACATGGCCATAGTCACAAAGGGATGGCAACGTTAATGCAGGCTCTGGGAAAAGCTCCTTGTTTTTAGCTCTAAATACGGGTGTACCATTTCTTTCATATTGTGTTACTCCTCCATGGCTGCCAGACTTGCCAGACTGACAATAGCATCTTATGTTACAAAACCTACAGTTTAATTTAACTTCAGTGTCCTTCAGAGGTTAAATTTCCTTGGGAAATTACTTCTAGAGAAATATGGCTTGCATATGTTTGTGCCAAAAAGCCACTTCTGCTGCTTTTCTTCACAACTGTGATCCGTGCATATTTTATTTTCTGAATCATGACTCAGACTAAATACAAGTTCAGCTTGGGTTTCAAGAATTCAAATCTGAATATTCAGCATCCAGGGTAAGTTTTCCCACTAGTGGCATTAGCCAATATTGGCACTTCTGCAGGATCCAGCTGGCAGCAGTTGGAGCTGCCCCTGCCCTTTGAACGCTGGGGCCTGGAGAGCAAAGAAAAGGGGAAAATGATTTTCCACAGACCTTTCTATTAAAAGACTTCACAAGCGACTGCCACTGCTGTGTCTGTCACCTCTTTAAGGCTCAGTCCTTTTTTCTCTCCTCACTCTCCTTTACTGCAGTTTGTTCCTCAGCCCTTCTTGGCTGTCAGGTGCCAGCAAGTGAAGAACAAAATGACTTCAGATGGCACTTTCTGGGGCACAACCAGGGGCACATTGCAGTCCTCACCTATTTCCTGCTGCCACAGAAGGAGCAGAGGAGCTGCTGCACCAGAGCATGGCCTCCATAAATTTAATGGTGGAAAAGAGGCCCCAGGGCACACAAAATGCCAACATTTCCCTCTGGGGTAGGGTTATATATTCAGTTTGCATGGCAAGGTTTGGATAGCAGGGGCCATCTCTGGGATAAACATGTTTAACAAGGAGAATAACACCACAAAACATCACAACTGCAGCCAGGAGAGAAGAGGCTGTGCAAGGACAACAACCCTGCAGACACCCAACTCAGGGAGGGAGGGGTGAGGGGTGCTCCAAATGTCAGAGCAGAGACTTCCCTGCAGTCCGTGGTGAAGGACCCATTCCCTGTCCCCCTGTGCCACTTTGAGGGCAGCAGGCAGAGAAAACCCAAGTGAAGTTGAGGCTGGGAAGAACGGAACCAAAAGAAGGCATTTTTAAGTTTTGATTTTATTGCTCATTATCCTCCTCTAATTTGACTGGCAAAAAATTAAACCTGTTTACCCAAGTTGAGACTACTTTGCCTGTAACAGTAATTGTTGATTAATCTCTCCCTGCCCTTATCTCAACCCATCCAACATCCCTACACCTCCTGAACTGTTTTGCAGCAATGCCAATGTCTCCCTTCTGAGAATAAACCCAAATGCCAGACCAAGAGTGGAGGGGAAGGTTCCCTTGCAAGGAAAATGGTTTGGGGCTGGCTGGACCCATGAGATACAATGGCCACTTCCCTCCCATTTTCCAAAGGTCTGTAATATCAAACAGGTGGAAAATAGAGCGATTAAGCTCTGTGACTTTTGTGCTGCCTCTGTAATGGGATCACCCTGGAGTGTGCTTGGGCATCTGCTGCACCCCCAGAGCAGCCCCAGCCCTCACCCAGTGCTGCTGTGCCCTGAGCCCCAGGGCAGGGGGGCACACGAGCACCTTTTGACCCTAATTTATATGCTGATCTCCACATCAAGTTTGCAGCTAACAGCTACACGACAAGACTCTGGAAAATGGCATCTTCCTTGGTGCATGAAGTACCCTGTGGACTGCAGAGGTACCTCGTGTTCCTGAGCACCACTGCACAGGCAGCAGATGGGACCAGTCACACATTGTCAGACCTCCGTCAGAGACTCCTCCCCATCCTCCACAAGCCTTCACCCGACTGTCAGGAACAGCCCCAATCCTACCCAAACTCCAGCACTTTCCAGTGCTCTGCCCTTTGCCATCTGCAGCCCCCACCCACTTCTGCCAGGGGCACACAGCAAAGCATCCGAGCAGCTCTGGCCTACCCACAGAGCTATTTCTGTGAGGTCCTAGAGGCAGAAGGCACAGCCTACCTGTAATTATTATTAGAAGGAACTTATAATTATCTTTTCTGGGTTGAGAAACAATACAAGAAAAGAAAGTCAGAATTATAAAGGAAGTGTGGGTATTGCACTATGAACACCTACGCAAGTGATACTCAAAGCTGCATCTCACTGTTTGTTATTCCCTTGTTTCATTATTTTTCTGTCCTTCATTTTCAGCCCTTCTGTATAAGACATTTTGCTCTTTTGCTTCATAATTTTGTTCTTTAATTTATTTGTCCCTATTTCCTTTTGTTCTTCCTTTGATCTTTATCCTTTTAACTTTGGCTCTTTTTCAAAAGCCTTTTTTGTAAACTCTGCCAGTTTCAATGTGCTGTCTTTGATGCCTTTTAGAATTTGCTGCTACTTTGCTCTTCATGCAACTTTTATTTTTCTTGCTGGCTTATTTGTTATCTGTGGGACAGAAGCAATCAGATGCCAGGAGCCTTACTGCATCACTGCACACTGTAACTACTAAATTTAATTTTCACTTTAGTACCCCTACAACTTGACTTGCCCACTTCAACTCCATTTGTAGAGTGGAATTCTAAAGTGGGCCCTATGGATAGCAAGCAAAATATCTGTGGCCTTACATGAGGGTCTCCAGTATCATTAATTTGAGTCTTGCAGGACTTAGTCCAGCAAAGTGGTGATCATTAGTGAGTTGGGCAGGAACTCTGCTCACATTTATGGTGTTATTCACTACGAGCTGAGCAGGATCTCTGCTGCTGGTGATGGAATTATCTGCAATGGCTTCACCAGCCTCTCACTTCAATCTGTGCAGTCCATGAATATCAAACTTCTGTTGATTTCAGGGAGCAAACAAGGAGGCCAGGCAGGTTTTGCTAGCTCACTTCAAGCTGAGGGAATCAGATCCAACTGAAAAAACCTCTTCCCATCACATCAAGGCAAAAAGCTTTGAGCCATGGCACTACCTCTTCAGGGATCTCAAGCATTAACCCTTTCTCAGAGCCACACCAGTGCTGAATGGAGTAGCACCTACGCAAAAAGCACAGCAAAGCCCCATCCCTGTGCCCTGGCTAACCTGCCACAAGGGTACAATCCATATTTGAAGAGAGCTGGAAAGAAGAAAGGGAGCTGCACACCTTTGCACCACAAAATACGAGCACAGCAGAGCTTTGCAGCCACTGTCACTACCAAGCCCACGTGCTCTCGAAATGATTAGCTCCAGCACCTACAGCAGATATGACTCCTGGAGGAGGATCCATAAATATGAGTCAACACATCGGCATTTGTGTGTATGGCACACTAAACCCTAAAACCCCGTCTAAAGGGTTCCAGGTGAGATCTGGGCTGTCCTAGCCCTGCTCGAGCTGGCTGTGCTAGGGTGCCCTGTAAAATATTTCAGAAAACAGCCATTGCAGTGGCTTTTACCTCTTCTGCATGTTTTCTTGTGAGAAAGGACAGAAATCAGAGCAGACAGCCATGTACAGAGCTCTAATCCAAAAGATAATGGGAAGAAACTTTGCAAGGAGAGAATTCAATTCACTTTATAACAGGAAAATGTTCATTTCTCACAGTGACATCCAGAATGAGCAATGCTGGGTTCCTGCCGGCTCAGCTCTTTGTATAAAGGTTGGGATATTTTGTCAGCAAGGAAAACAAAGGTGCTGAGATGGGCTGGTCAATAATTGACTGAGCCTTGTTACTCACTGCAATCACTATCTTGTCACCATGTCTCTGTCTCAAAGTTTCAGTTAAAACTAGTGAATCACCACACTGAAAAAGACTTCTTACCTTGGAAAAAAAAAAGGAAATTACCATCACTGACAACAACAACAAAGACTTCCTATCTGGCTTTGTCAAAGGTCACTCAGCAGTTAAGTCCATTTACACTGTGACTTCTATCGGCTGTGAAGAACACAGAACAAAGCCAACACCAATATTCACTCCTCTGGCTTCAAAAATTTCCATGGAAACCTTTTTTTTTTTTTTCTTCCCCCTTCCTTTTAAGTTACCTCAATCTTCAAAGAACCCGACAAGGACAAAGGCTGCACTTGAAACCACTTTCACTTTGCATGTCTGACATTCATGTTTCCAGCCCACCTGAGAGTCATAACCTTGACACATTTCTTGGCAACTGCCTGGAGTTTTATCTTCCAGCAGTGAAGGTAAGTGAGCAACTCCTTTCACCACTGGATTACAGGTGCTGTGTATGGATATTATCCCCACCCTCCTGCTAACCTGTGTTTCACCCGAGGACACAGCTCGCTTCTGTAGGCTCTGCACAAACTCAGAACACCCCTCTCTGAGGAGACACAGCAGACAAACCAAATCTTATTACTCCAACCTATACCTGGAAAACCACGTTGGTGTCTCAGCTAAATGACAAACCCAAAGGCAATTAGGTCTGCTTTACAAGGGAGTCTATGGCAATTATGCCTCCAGCTCAGGCACCTAAATTGTCTCAAGTGTTTTTGAGCCCACGCCTTGGAGGGGCCCAAGGCCTGACAAGTAAAAATGGAGACAGCAAACAAACTTGCCCCCAGCACTCTGACACATTCCCAAATTCATAGATCATCCCTCCCCCATAACAGCACAGCTGCTTCACCACAAGGGCTGCACACCTTCAACTGCAAACACAAAATAGCCACATCTAATCACCAAAATTTACTATTGCAACATATCAAAAGAACAATCCAGAAAGGGAGACAGTATTAAAAAAAGCCCTTAGGGAAACAAAAACGAATGTAGGACTAGAAGAGCAGAAATCACTGACAACAAAACAGCTCCAGGAAATCCCATCCTGCTGAAGGGAAGGGAGGGAAAGACCCCAAGACCTCACCATCTCTCTTGGCAAAATAACAGCGGACTCCCCACATCTTCATCGAGGCCAAGCTGGCCCACCTTAATCCAGGCTAGAATTTCTCGTGGGATTAAAGTCGGGAGTATGAATTATTCTCCAAACAAGCAAGAGCTAAAACACCACCATTTCCCTCCTGGAGTGACTTTTATTAATAGATCTCAAATTTTACACCAGGGTATCCTTCCCATCAGACAAGGAGCCAGAACTGAAGCAGCTCCTCAGAATCACACTGGCAAGGAGCATCCAAGCTGGGGAGGGAGAATCCTGGTGTCTCCCAGGGGCACAGTAATTCACAGTCTGCTAGGATACACTGCCTGGTTGTAAGATTCTCCCCATGAGGGTTTCTATTAGTATTTTAATTTCTATTTCAGGCTGTCACATGCTTAAAAATGTCTTGTGGTTTGCTCTCTTAGTTTCTTAGGTGGTTGGTTTTTTTTTTTTAATTATCTGATTGAAAAATTAGCCATCCAAGAGGAAAAAAGCTCAAGTTGAGATGTCAAAACATGCATACAAATCAAAACTAGACTAAAAAAAAAAGGAATTCCCAGAAGAGCTTTTCCAGTGTACAATTGAGCTGTTCATAGTTTTGTATGCACTCACACGGGTCCGTGTGTGACTGCACACTGCAGCAGGCAGAAGTTTCCTGTGTGCACGTGTAGCTGCATCTCGTTTTAGCATCAGCATGCATTTTTTCCTGGCATAAATCAGGTTAGCTCCCCCAATTTCACTGAAACTGCAAAATTATTTTGTATGCAATTTAGCAAGCCATGTTTTCTATGCTTTACAAAGATTCATGCACTAATTCAGAAAGTCCACAAGGAGCACAGGCTATTTGATCACAATTATTTTTAGAGGAATCAGTTGCTATAGGAAGATGAAATGATGATAACTCAAGCAGTACGTGCTCTCATGTCATGCACATCAAGATAATTTGTTTTGACTTGGTCTCAGTGATAATTTTTAGATAAGAACACAACCTCCTAACAACTAATTTTCTTTATGACATCCTACCACATAGGAAGGTAATTTCTCAGCCCCTCTGTAATGCAGGATCACTACTCCACTTGAATGCCTCCAGCAAATGTGATCCCTCCACAGGCCCAACCCCACTGCTCCAGCAACAAGAAGAATTTTATTCTTGCATGGCCAGGCAGCTCTTTGTTCCAAACAGTGGAAGAATTAAGCATTGTGGAGCAGATCCTCAGCTGATATAATTAGATGGCATTTCATTGAAACCAGGGCCAGCTGATACCAGCTGAGGAGCCAAGCCTTGATCTGCAGCAGCAACAGCTGAGGAGTAACAAACAGGCGGGGAAAAAACCTCCTGTTCCACTGCCTTAATAGAATAACGAGCTCAGTGCTTGCAACAGGTTGAGCAAGAAATCCCTGGGGGTTTAGATCATCCAGAATATTGTATCCCAAATTAAAGAATGGGAACGCTCAAAAGCAAAAGGCTGGAGCTGGAAGCTTTGGCTTTCTGAAATCAGTTGAGGCTGGTGATGCATTTCCAGAGAGCCCCCTTAGCCCAGCCCTGATGACCTGGCAGGACCAGCCCATCAGTCCCTCCTCTCAGCACTATTTAACTCCAGCTCACAGCTCAGAGCCCCTTCAGGCAACCTTAGCAAAGCCACCATGGGATGGAGCAGGTGACCACACTGCCTCTGCGATTTGGGGGTGGAGATTCAGGTCAAAATTCATTCAAAAAAAATACCAAATACCTAACAAAACCCTGGGCCAGAAGGCAGACAAAACAACATTAGTATGCACTATTAAAAATACCAGCACACCTCTTGAAACATGTATTGCTGATTCTTCTTACACAGAAAAAGCTGTCAGTGAAATCGAGCTTCTGGAATCACCTCCTGTTCAGCACCAAGTGCACTCCACAGCAATAAAAGTGATTTTGGCAGTGTGGGAGGTTAATATGCAGTACCCATTAGATTGCCAGTGTGATCTGTGTTTATAAGGCAAAGCACCAATAAATTAGGTCAGCACATGAATCTTGAGAGGGAGGAAGGAGAGGGAGAGCAGGAAGAGCACCCTGGGCAGCGTGGCCACAGGGGCCAGGCAAGGCATGTGATGCCCTCAGGACTTCCAGCATCATAGACAGAGGCTCTCAGAAAGGAAAATCCATTTTTCCATTAGAAGTAACAATAAAAATATTACACTGATTCAAAATGTGCAATCAGGCCTGACTTACAGCTTGCCCTGCTGCTTTCAGGCTTTACATCAGAAGGCTGTAAACCGTTATAACAGAAAATAATAGCTGGGTATGTTTACTCACCCAAAACCAGGCTTCATTTATTTACCTGAATACACTGTCACGTACACTGACCATTGTCACTGCTCAGTGAGGCAGGCAGACAAAAATGGGGAAAATAAACATCTACACAGATTTCAGCAGCAGATAAGCTATTAATTCATGCACGAAACAATGAAGAAATGCCAGGATATACGACAGTAACACCTCCCGAATTCTTGATTGTGTTATTAAATAAAAGCAAAGGTAGAACATGCAAAGAAGTGCTGAGTGCCAATTTGTAATACCAAATTAAAAAGCCTGTTAGATCCAAAGCAATCCTGGCTTGTGATTGTAGCAATTCAATGTGAAAGTCCCAATAACATTCAAGTACTTCAATAAAAGAAAGATTTTAATTCAATGACCAAAAATAAAATAAAGAGTTGATGTAAGGGACTTGATTTCATTTATATTATTGAAATGAGCTGTATGCAATGACTTATTGATGTCATAATATTCCATTAGGAACTTATTATTTTCTTGTTTACATAATGCCAGCAATTACAGGGGTAACGCTGGTCCAACACACAGCACAGCAGAAATGAAAAGCTCTTTGCCACATACTGGAATTCCATATGAAGGCACAGAGTTTAGTTAAGGATATTTAGAATATCCTTATTAAGAATATTCACATATTCCTTACTGAGACCAAGTTAACTCGGAAAGTTTAATAATAAACAATTATCTTCTGCTTCTACATAACAACTGCCCAAATCAGGCATGATTACAAAGACCCTGTGGCTCTATGCACACAAGTTTGGTACTTGAAAGCCTGCTTGAACAATAATTAGCAGTTACCAAAATTTTTAGGGTTTTTATCAAGTCTTTCATGCAAATATTTGAAGCCAGAGGCAGTAACTTGCGTGGAAACATTGCACTTGCACTGAAAGTGAAGGGGCCAGGGCCTCCCAGCACATGGGCAGGGATGGAGGGCTGAAATGCAGCTGGCTGGACACAAATCCCCATTTTCTCCCCTTGCAGCAGGAAAAGGGAACCCTTCCCTAGCAGGCGTGGATCACACACCCCCAGACCCCAACACAAGCACAAAAACTCTCTGGCACCAAGCTCACACTTGCCCAGGGCCAGCAATGAGTTGGTCCTGGCAAGCTGCACTAGCCTTGGAACACCTTAGACCCGGTCCCTGGCTCTGCCTCCCACCTCCCACCCAATTCCCAGGCTATCCCAAGTTGTAGCCCAGCTCCTGACTTCTCCCAGGGGTTTCACGCACCAACAATGACCATCATGCTGACCACAGGCCACCTCAGCCCTCCCAGCCCAGCAGATACTCCAGTTCCCATCTCCCTGGCCAGAACACCAGGCTCCCTGCCCGTCCCGTGGGGTCACCAGCAGGGATGCAAATGTGAGATTGGCACTTATTTTGGGTTCCCAAACAGATGATTGGAGAGGTGAGAGGGGCCCCTTCGCTCACACCCAAGGCACAGGGACTCTAGGACAGGAACAGGGCTGTGCTCTTGCACCTGCTCATGGGGAAGATCCAGAAGAAAACAGGTGGGCTGGAATCCTCCTGGTGTGACGAGCTACAGGTGGAGCCCACAGGTGTTTGGGATGAGCCAGTTGAGCTCTGGCTTCAATCCCTTGGCTTCACCAATCAGCACAGCTTTGAGCAGAGGCACAGAGGAGCTCTAACACACTGCTGGTGCTGATCATCATCAGCCTTCAGGACTGAGGAAGAAAGGCTCAGGAAAGAAGGAATTACGCATTTCCCTTAGTCCAAAGCAAAGCCACAAGCTCACTCTCTGCCAGAATTTTCCAATTGACCAGTGCATCTTATTTCACAGATGACCAGTCAGTGGCTAAAGGCATTTGTAGATATTGAAGCTTAGAAATAAATGCAGTGACATAGGACAGCTCTCCTTTATTCACATCTCTGGGGCACTTGGGTCCAGGCAAAACTTGTCCACAAAGGTCAGATACAGAAGAGAACACAGTACATCTACCAGTGTCACACCTTTAGATAAAACTCCAATGTTCAAAAGGCTTAAGGAATAAACAGTTTGTGGAAGAGAGGTAGATTCAGTTTACAGGCAGACACAATTTAGATGAAACCACACTTAACTCAATAGCCAATAAGCACTAAAGGTCACACCGGAGCAAACAAAAACATGCAGTTTCAAGGAATTAGTTACTTGTTCACAGTATTGTCATTTTCACCTCTTGAAAGTCACGTACTTAACTACATCTAGTTGCTTGCATTGTATTTCAAAGCCAGTCTCCCTTTCATTATATAACTCTTACACATGTCGTTACAACATGTTTGACACAATGTTCTCTTACTGCAAAGTAAATTCAAACAACTTTAACTCGAAGAACTCACTTAAGTAATTTGCAACTTTCTCCTCAGACCTGCTCAGTATCACCCCCATCCAACACCACAGACCTCAGTTTTAGCAGTGCAAACACTAAGACAAAAACTCCACGTAGCTAAAACTTGCAACCTACAAATCCTACTGTGCCATGCTAAAGGAGATAATGTGTCATATTATCTATCCTCACTTGACGTGCTACAAACAGCTCCCCAGAACTCCTTAAAAAACCACAGCAGAGTGTAACACGAATGATATAGAGAGAACCATGCACTCACCCCTCGATGGCTTCGGCTGCCCTCCTCCACCAGCCACGCCCTCAACTCCAGGCCCCAGCGGCCACCTGCCCCCTTTTATCTCCTTGGGCTTGATTAGTAATTGAATTCAGCTGATTTCCCTAGGAGACAGCAGCAGGTGAAAGGCTGCAGCTACAGGCAGGCAAAAAAAAAGGAACCCCAAAACCATGGAGATAATCTTCCACATACCATTCATACCGCACCCCCACCACGTATCGTACTCCCTTCCAGCAGCTGTGGGTTCCCCAAAACTGCAAGGTTCTTCCTGATGGACCTAAAATGCCAGCTTCCTAAACTAGGTTAAAATGAGCTGAATGTTATCTCATTGCACAGAGAGGTAGTTAAATTATGAACCCAAGTTGATTTCCCAGCAGGACCATACAGACTTGATATTGAGCAGCAGCAGGAAGCAATGATACACAAGGAACCACTGTCACTGTCCACACAGTCAGCTGTCCAGACAGCCTTTGTCCAAGCTGATCTTGGTGAAAAAAAGTAGGAAAAGACAGAAAACCTTGCTTCTGGCTCTGTAGCAAAACGTTTTGCTGTGACTAAGTACACCTGTACTTGAAGGATCCAGGTGCACCTCTGAACCCTGGGACTACAAGGTCTCCCTAGGACAGAAAGTTTTGTTTCTCCGCAAAGGTACAGAGCAGTCGCTAGGATCATGTTCCTGTTAGGTCTTTTTTTCTGTTCATCAATCTTTATTCCTGCTGGAAAAGCAGTGATTTCCCTCGTGCAAAACATGGTGACACTGCAACACTGCATGGACATGCTTCAGAGGAGTGCAGAGCACAGGGCTCTGCAGAAGCGCCAATGAGGGAACAGTGCTGGATGGGAGAACACTTTTTGAGGAAAAGAAACACTTTAATGTGGCTTAATTCAGGGAAAAAAATGGACCGCCACATTCAGCATTGAGATGATTCTGTGGAAAGGTGGTGGTGGGTCGGAGTAAGCACTTTACCTTTCTCGCTCCTCCTACAGCCCAACTCAACCCAACTCTCTGGCGCCCTGTTATGGAGCAGAGAATCCAGGGAAACTCTGCCCAAAGACAGAAATCAGAGCTCTGAGCATCCCTGCCTGATCACCTGAAGACCAGGAATAGCTTGAGTGAGTGCCCTCGCTCTTCGACAGCTGCCAACAGCGCTCTCCGGGTTGTGCTGGCCCCAAGGCCACCACTTCCATTAGCCCACTGGGTCAGCGGGTGCTGCGCGGGGAAGGCAGCGGGAGGGCGGGCAGCCCGCTCCCGGGTTCTCACAGCCCGCTCCCGGATTGTCACAGCCCGCTCCCGGGTTGTCACAGCCCGCGGGATCCCGGATCAGACAGAAGGGCTGCTCCCGGGGGGAGCGAAGCGGAGCGCAGCCCGCGGCTCCCCGGGCTGACCTTGCCGGGCCGGGGGCGAGGGGAGCGGGCAATGCGCCACTTGCCAGCCCGGGCGGTGACGGAGCACAATCGCCGATGCCAGCCCGGGCACACACCGCGCTCCTTCTTCTCAATGCTGTTAGTGCAGATTCCTCTCTCCTCTACAGCTTCTTTTTTTTTTTTCTTTTTCCCCTTTATATATATTTTTTTTTTCCCAAACCTTTGTGGAACAGACGCCCTCTCCTTGCCCCAGTTGGAGCTGCAGTAGAATGAAAAGGGGGGGTGGGAAGGAGGGAGGAGAGGAGGGAAAAAAACCCGCTTTTGGTTGAGGTTTTCCTGTTACTATCACTGTAGCGTTTATTTAGCCAATCTCCTAACTATGACGTGAGGAAGGCAGGAATCATGGCTCGCTCATAATATTTAACACACCCACTGAAAGCTGGAGCTGCAGAGCTACTAGTCCAACCAGTCTCCAGAATTCAGTGTAGCTGAAAGAGGTTTTCACTCTGCACCTGCCAAAGATCTCTCCCCCCTTTTCCCTTCTCTCCCCCCCTCTCTCTTCCTTTCTCTCTCTCTCCTAACGAAAGATCTGTAAAACCCAGCGGAGATCAAAGACCTCTTCGCTAAAAAGAACCTCTACTGATTTATATTAGTTTCTTTCCTCTAATCCTTCCTTCTCCCCCCTCTTTTTTTTTTTTTTCCCTGTGCCATATTTAACCTTTATGTTGCAGTTGTGCCATCAGACAGTTTTGCAGCCAAAAAAAACCAACCCAAGCCAAAGCACAAGCCCAGCTCGGATACAGCAGCCACCCAGACTCGATCTCAGTTGAACATACTAATCTCTCCCAAGCACTGGACGCGATGGATGAAGAAACTGGAACCGCTCTAAGAAAATGATTTTCCAGCCAATGTTCTTTAAGAGTCGGAGAGAAGAGAGGGAGCGAGAGCGAGCGGAGAGCGCTTCTGCTGCATCACTGCTCAAATCCAAGGGAAGGGAGTCAGCGTTTCCAGCACAGCCAAATATTATGGATGATTTTTTTTCTTCTGTCGCCTTTCCGCACAGGTTTTCTTAATATTTTTCTTCCCCCCTCCTCCTCCCCGTATTTTTTTTTTAATTTTATTTAATCAGCCCCTGTGTCTGATGCCGGTTTCTCTCCAAGAGCCAGTTTTCCCTGTTTGTTGTGATCCCTGTAATAAAAAGAGGGAGAAATCGTGAACAGATGGCTTTCTATATTGCCATGCCGCTGGCACTGTTTTCCTGTTGATTTTAAAGGCTCGGTCCGGAGCTCCTTTTTTTTTTTTTTTTCCCACTTTTTTTTTTTTTTTTTTTTT
>VWZT01000741.1:1011221-1023651 GCA_013397055.1 Pachycephala philippinensis
TTTTTTTTTTTGTGGTAGGCAAAATGAAGATCATCATGAAGAATTTTTGCCAACTGGAGAAACCTCCATAGACTCCTACCCAAACTGGTTAAAATTCCACATTGGCATTAATCGGTACGAGTTGTATTCCAGACATAATCCTGCAATTGAGGCTTTACTACAAGACCTTGTCTCCCAAAAGATAACCAGTGTTGGTATGTTTGGATATATGTTGTTTTTTATCATTATTTGCTCTTTGTTTAGGATCTTGCTGCTGTTTGAGTATTAATATTTTGCATGGCATCTCTCCAGCGTCCCTACAACACTGCTTTCCCACTTCCCTGCTCATTTTCCCTGCTAAACATAAAGAGATATTGCCAGCTCTGTATTACCTGAGTAATTGCCAAGTCTGCCAGCAAGGCAAACCCCATTCATGTCAGAGATCTTTTACTCACAATCAGGCTGAAAGTGCCCTATTCGGTTATTTAAAACAAATACGCTGACAAGAAAAAAGGATGGCAGAAGGCAGACAGCATCCTGCACGAGCTAGATTTGTATTCTTGGCTGATTATGATTTAAAAGGCCGTGCCTGGCAGCGCTGGCCTTGCAAGGAAGGAGAGGCTGCCCTGCAGCCCTGCAGCGGTGGCTGCGGGAGCATCCGGCACCGCGGGCTCTGCGGCTGCGGGAGCTGCAGCTTCCCCAGGCAGGGCAGGGAGCTCCGGGCGAGGCAGCCTCCCGCTGAGCACGGCTCAGCTCTGTTTACTCTGCTTGTAAATCCGCAACAGGGATGTGCCCGTGTCAGCCTTTGGCTCTGGTTAAACAAGGTAACACCGGTCGGGGCTTTTCTCCAGGGTTGTTAAATGGCAACGTGTGTCTTCTTGAATTTAGCTGTGTAGCTGCGCGGGGAAAAACATGACACAACCTAAGATGAAAGCCTTGGGATACTAAACAAGTGCACACCCCGTGGTTTCCAGAGGTAGGGAGTTGCAGCAGAGGCAGTGGTTTCTTTTCCAGCAGGCAGAAAACAGAGTTACTTGTGCTGACCACAAAGTTGCAAAGTCCCTTTCAGAGGGATGAAATAGCAGGAGCTCTGTGAAAGTGCTGATGGTGCGTTGGCACTGTGGGATGAGGTCAGCAGGTCTTTAACCCTGCAAGGCAGAAAATCCCCTGGCTTCAGCAGGAAATGGCCTGGGCAAGAATAGCTCAAGCAGCCCTAAGGTTTACATTTTCCATTGTGTGAATCACGGCGGCTGCTGAGCAGGAATAAAGGAGATCCTTGGTCATCAGGAGTGGGCTGATTTAGCTGGTTGGGATGGAGTGGGTGTAAAATGCAGGATGCCACAGGAGACCTTCAGCTCAGTGAGTCTTGCTGTGTGTTGGCTGTGCTCAGCACACTGCTCTGCTGGGGCAGCACTTTGAGAGAAGCACTTTGTGGTACCCAGGTACATCCCACATGTTGGATTCAGGGGTCCATGTATCTCAGGAAGGATGACCAACATGGGCTTGTTTATTAATCCGTGATGAGTTTTCTGTCCCCAAAAGTCTGGATCAGAGCGATTCATTAAGGGGATTTTATTTGACCATTAAGCCATATGTTGTCCCTTCCCCAGCTCAGAGGTGACACTGCAGGTAGCAGCAGACTCTGCCCGTGCTCCTCTGGTCTGCACTGGAGGGTGACGAGGGCACTGTATGGACACAGCCTGGGTGATGTTCTCCCTGACACAGCCCTCACCTTCCCTGACCCCTCCCCTCAATACCCATGGATTTTTGGAATATCAGTGGCACGTGCCAATGGGCATTGAGCCAGCACTTTGCAACACATGTGTGAACGTTGCTCCTTGGGCACATCCAGTGAGGACGGACAGATGCAGTCTGTGCCCATCCCTGTCCCTGCAGAGAGCAGCAGTGCCCAGGCAGTGCCCAGGCTGTCCCCAGAGGGGCAGAGGTGATGCCCAACCCAGCCATCTCCTGGCCCATCTCCTGAGGTTTGCCCAAAGTGCAGTGGCTGTAGCAGTTTGTACCCCATGGCTGCTGAGTATCGATCTGCACTCACTCCTCAGCACTCCAGAGCTCAGCTGTGGGGTCTGTGCAGGAGGAGAGCAGTGTCTGCAGCAACCTCAGCACAGCTCAAGCCATGAGCTCTGTCCCTGGATCAGGGACACAGAAGCTGGTGGGAGAAAAAGGGAGGTAGGAGCACGAAATAGTAGGTTAGTGCTCACTCTTCACTTGATCTTCTGGGCTTGGTGTTCACTTGTGCTTCTGGGCGTGTGGCTTCACCTCACTCTGCTTCACTTGAGAGCAGCAAAAAATTATTATCATAAAAAACGGGAGTGAAACCCTGACCCTGGTGACGTAAGTGGAAGTTTTTGCCACTTATTTCCCTGGGGCCATGATTTCACCTAATATGTCATACAGATGTATCATGGGGCTTCCATTAATTCTGATTTTGATAGAGCTTTCAGATCAATGGGGGAAAGGGCCATGGGACCACAGAGGAAGATTTATGGTTGCTATTAGCGATTCCCTTTGGGACTGTCTCTGTTAATGTTTGAACAAGGCTCTTAAGAGCATGGTAGGGTCTCTTCTGCCTCTAACAAAAACACAGAGCCATGGTTTCTAGCAATGAATCAGGATAATTTCCATAAATTAAACCATGAGGTGTGTTTGGTATTGTTGTTGGCCACTATGGGAACTGACAGGGAATGATTCCTACACATAAATCCCAGTCTAAAATCAAGTATATGGAAATGGAAGGGGACTTTTGCCAATACAGAGGTTCCAGGATCTGAATTCTGGTGGTAGCATTCACTGCCTGACCCTGTGGGGATTCAGGAGCTTTGTCAACTTGCAAAGGAAAAAAGAGCATATTGCTAATATACTTCTTTAAATTATTTTTTGCACAATGCAGCATCTCTTATTTTATGTTGCAAATTCTTTGGGTGTTTAAAAATACATGCTTTAAAGTAATTCCTGCCAGTTTTCAGCTTTACTGCAGAGCAGCAGAGGGATTCAAAAGCATGTAAGCTGATTAATAAAGAGTAATATATTTGACCAAAGGACATTTATAGTGCTGTTACATTCTTTGCATATTCTTGGTTATCTTCTAATTAGCCTCGTTTTTTTTCCTTATGGTAAATTTTTGCTGGGTTGTGGTTTTTCTTCTTTTTAAAGCAGCTGGCAAGATGTCAGGTTAGGAGTATAAAATAAATTGAAACCTTGCTAATGCCTGGTCTTCAGGCTTCTTTTAGCAAGCAGGACAATTAAATATACAGGGTTACATGCATTAGGTGAAATGGGATATGGCTTTATCCAGTTTCTTCCCAGCGTTCAGATTTACTTTGGCTCTAATAGAATTAGATGATTTGCCTGATACCTACAGTAATTAGATCCGAACTGCAGCAAAACAGCATTCTTGGCCTCACTGTGATTTCTCTGCATTATTTATGGGGGAGAGGGGGGACCAGACTGATCCCCCCACATCTGCTGGAACCACTCACACCACTCTGCAAACTGCAGAGGTATTTTAAAATGAAAACGGTGACAGAAGCAATTCCCAAGAGCAGGGAGCACCAAGGTGACATTTTCTTGATGTTAAAGTTTGAATGGAACAAATCCATGGATGGGAAGGAGCATCCCATCCAGCTCCCACAGTGACACCTAGAGCTGGCCTGGAAAAGGACAGGGTTACCCAGGCTCGGGCTGAGGATATTTCTGTGCCCTGCCTCTGCATGTATATATATATTTCCTATTCATTTTGTTCAGCATAAAGGGATAGCTCTTAATTTGATTTAATTCACGAAAATTTCCTCTTGCCATAAATAGGAGCCTAGAGAGAACAGTTTTTCCACTGAGCACTGAAGCCTGGTTTTCAGAAGCACATGCACAGGCAATTGCACATTTCCTTTGCCTTTCATAGCTGTTTATTGCATGCATAAATAATCATAGCTAGCTATTTTCTTGCATATTTACAAGATGTCTGTGCATAATTGTGGCAGCAGGATCAGCAGTTCAACACCAGCTCTGGCACGGTGCATTGGAGGGGCAGCGTGGGCTCGGGCTTGCTGTCCAGAGGAGATTCTCTGTAAGCAGAATAGGCCTTTGTAATTCCTCTGAGTAGCTGGGATTTATTTTTTTTTTATTCTTTAAGTTCTCTGGTTATAAAGGTTTGGAAACATTACCTGACTGAGATAATTTGTGAATCTGTGATGCCTTCAGTTTGTACAGGGAGTAATTAGAAAGCCAGTGTGTGAGATTACTCATGCTGGGAATAAAAGCTGCAGTTACCTGAGGTGGGCTCTGCTTCAAGGCAGGGAAAGAAAAGAGAAAATAGGAAAGACAAGGTGCTAAATATTGAACATAAATTCTGGTTCTAAAGAAAATTGTGAAAATTTCATCCGAAGGAAAGGAAGAAGTGCCTTTGAGAACTTGTGAAAAACAATGAAATGTAGCACCTTTGATTTACTGTGTAAGAAAACAATCTGCCAAGAGTCAACAGATTGATTTAATGTACAATTCCAGAAGAAAGGAGAGGACTTAAAATGTACAGCAAAGATTTGGAATAATTTCGTAGATCTTGTCCCCTGCAGAAGTTTTTACTTTCTTGCCTAAACCAAGAAAGTCCTTGAAAAACAAGTTAGCAGAATTGGCCAAACAAGGACAAACTAAGAGATGATGAGGGCTTGAATTTATTTTGAAATATGTTCTTTACAGCTTGTTCAGGGCCATGTCTCTAGCCTGGGGCAGAGCATTACTTGTTGAAGCCAATCAACATGTTTATGTTAGAATTAAGCTTGAGCTATAAATAGGAATCCAAAATGGATCTGAGCATCCTCTGTTTCAGATGTTAACTGCATCCCAGGCTGTGACTGTATCTCACTTCCCAGGCATTAGCACTGCATAACTAAATACATTTTAAAATGTTTGTTGGATTCTGACCAAAGGAATCAGAAAAAGTTCAGAGATCTTGTTGAGACTCTCTCTCTCTCTCTCTCTCCATCAGAAAAGAATATGGTTTAGACAGGCTGATAGGATCAGGGCTGTCATGGGGCAAAACAGAGCTGGAAAGCCAGATCAATTGGAATTCCAAATCCCTTTGGGTCAAAACCCTCTGGGGCAGCGTTGTCAGTACCAGACAGTAGCCAGGAACTCTGCAGCATGACTGAGAGATGATAGCTGGGTTATCTTTTGTGCTGGATGGGGTCTGTGGCTCAGGGAGGGAATTCAGGGCTTGTGTTGGTGAGGTGACAGGGTGGGGAAGGAGCAGACATGGCATGTGGCCATGACAGAAGGCTCAGAGATGTAAATGGAGGGGGGATTTTTGCAGGCTTGATCCAAAGTCTGTTGGAGAAAACAGGAGGAATCCCACCAATTTCACTAATCTTTGGACAAGACGCTAATCCCAAACATTCAAGCAAAAAGATATCTCAGGGAATTTTCTGCAGAGCCTCCTGAAGTTAGGAAGATTTCTGATCACACCCTAGAGCCCTTACACTGGGTTAACAGGAAAGGTTAATGCTGCTTTCCATTTCCTTCTGCTTTGGAGGGAAAAGAGAAGCTTTGAATTGCCTGAAGATGAAAAGTAATGATGGCACTGGGATTTGTTTTTAGCAGTGTGCCAGTACATCCAGGAGCTGTGTGAGACTTGATTTGAAGTACCTGCTGTGAGCTAGCAGGTTTATAAAGCCTTTACAGAGCTGTTTGTGACCTGTGGTGTTACAGTATATTAAAATACTTCAGAAAAATAAGAGGTGAATTTAGAGTGTGACTCGTGGTTCCTTTGGAGTCAGCACAGCCTTGTGTTGCAAGGCTTTTGTAAAAATCCCTGAACCTGCTGATCACAGATGTGACAGAGTGTGATGGTGTAGCATCCTCCACTCCTTGGAAAATTGGATGTGCTGCTTCTGGGTGTTCTGCATCCTTCAGGAATGGGCCTGTGGGCATTGAAGGCACAAGGATGTCTCCAGATGAGCAATGAGTGTTTGTTTGGGACAAACCCCTGGAAGATGACAGGCCATAATGGCCAGAGGGACATGTGTAACTGAGGCTGAGCAGGAAAGGGAGTTCCTGGAGGAAAACAGTTCAGAAAATGAGAGGGAAGCCAGTGTGCAGATGTGATGCTAAGTTAGGACAGGGGAAGCGATCTGACCTAGAGTGAATCATCTCCAGTGAGATCTGCTCTTCTCTGGCGTTGCCACCCCCAAAATTTGGGCACCCTGGACTGCTCCAAGGCTGCTGAGTTTGCAGGTACAGCAAGGGACTTGTCGAGCTCAGAAGAACAGTCCAAGCGTAGGTGTTTCCATCTCTGCAGGGATTACAGTGCTGGGCTCTAACCAGCCTGGATTTGGAGGGTGGCCTTGCATCACCCCCAGCCTGACCAGCACACCAGTGGCACTGGAGGAGCAGGCAAAGTGGGAATAGCTGCACGTGAGTCTGGATGATGGGGGGAAGCCAAGGTGGAGCTCTGGCATGAGTTGTTTTCCATGATCCATGTGGGTTCCGGCATGCCCTGCCATAAAGCACGATGGGGCACAATTCCCACCAATGTACCCCTCTGGTTTTCAGAGTTCCAAAGTTTGCTCCCAGCAGCAGTGGAGGAACAACTTGTGCCAGCAAAACTTGCGTTGGGGTGAGGCTGCTAGTGCAACCAATTAAGGCAAGACAATAAGATGGATCTAAAAAGACGAGGGAGATGCTTTTGTCTTACTTCAGCTCAGTTCCTTCTGACAGGAAAGCAAGCTTTTGTGTCTCATGGAAGAATTATTCCGAAATGTTAATCTTCTTCATACATTTCCCTGCTTGGTGATGACATCCTCGCTGTCGAGTTTGGCTGCTAACAAAATCATTATCTGTTGAGCGGCTTCAATTTGCTGAGAAACCAGTCCTTTTAGCATCTGAAACTGTGCTTAGAAAATGGCATGCTGGAACGTCGTTTTTTAATTCTTCTTTGTACTGCTGTGATGGCAGGGGTGTAGATTAGTGGATCTTTAAGGTCCCTTCCAACGCAGACCATTCTGTGATTCCACGTTGCTTTGAAATGCCACGCCTGTGGCAGTGGCTGGGCAGGGAAGGTGGTGGGCACTGCCCTGTGCGTGTCCCTGTGGGCACGGGGCAAGGGCAGCTCCAGCTGCCAGCCCAACCAGGGCTGTTCCCAAACTGCACACATGGTCCCAGGGCACCACATGCAGGGTTTGGACTGGAAGGTTTCTGCTTTCTACAGTCCTCAGGCTGAGAGCTGGGCATGAAAAACCCTTGTGCTCCTCCTGCCCTCTGGTGCAGATCAGCTGACCTGTCCTGCACAGGAGAGGGAGTTTAATCCAGGAAAGCCCTGTGCTTCTGCTTTACCTGGTCACTGCAAATTGCTTAATGCCCTCTAATTTCTAATTATTTATTTGTTCCTTTGGGATGAGGTGGAAAGGCAAGAGAAGGCTGGGATCAGCAAAACTGCAGGGCAGGAGGGATTTTATTCTAGAAGTATAATTACACTGACCAGATTTGCATAGCATTTTGTTGCAAAAATATAGATTACAAGTGCTGAAAGAGAGCTGATGATCTATCAGTGATAAGGCATAGAGATGAGTAATTAAAAAGATGTGCAGCTAATGGCACTGGTTAGAGAAGAAACACGTACAAGCTATATAGGTGGAACAAGGGCAGCTCTCAGCCAGAATTTACAGAGCTAGATAACCTGACATTTATGTAGTCCAGCTGACATGGGTTTTGTCAGAACTGCAGAGAAAGGGGTTGGTTATCTGATGATTTGTAGAAAGCATCTTGAAAAGACTGACTCATCCACACAGCCCTGCTGGCCATGGCCTGCCTTCCCAGCACAGAGGTGCATTTAGGAGTCAGGCTACAGGTAATTTCATTTATTAGGACACTTTTGATTGAGGCAGTAGAAAAGCAGCTGGTTTTTAAAGTATAGGTTTATCTTTGTTAAGTAGCCTTATCATCAAGTAAAATGCATTTTTATGAATTCTTATGCATTTTTTTTTTTAAATCCTGTTTTTAAAAACACTATAATCTGGCTGTTAGTGTGGTATTGTCCAAGTTTTTTCAGAATGGTATGAATGAGTATCAGTCTTAAATTCCCTTTAGCTTCCAGCCGGGAGGTGAGCAAAGCTGGCCCTCAGTGTGCCATGTGGGCCACTGTCCTTGGCACCTCCACTGTCCTTGGCACCTCCACTGTCCTCTCCTGCCCTCCCAGGCAGGCCAGGCTGCTCAGCACAGCTCTGCTCTCATGTATAAACCACCTTGGGATGCCTTGGAGTTAATGGCTGGGCTTGGATACATATCCACTGTGCATAGAGGAGGTGAATTTACATATCTCTGCTGCTCAGAAACAGTTATTAAAATCGCAGCAGAGATCAGATTGCTACAGTATCTGCTCATACTTTTAATTAAGGAGCTGTCTGCGGTGCACTGGGCCATACATCCCAACTGCAGTTGTGTTTGAAAGCAGCCCCATCTCCTTTCCCAGTGTGAGTCCCTTGTTAAAAGGGACTCCAAAAGCAAGAGGAGATGGAGAAAACAAGACTCCAGTGGTCTGCTCCTACGGGTGCTGTTCATCTGGGGTGCTTATGGAGCCCATGGTGGCCAGAAGAAGGCAAAAAAATGTCAGGAAATACAATCCATGTTTAGTCCTGGTCAGCAGCTCAAAGCCCTCCCCTGTGCTCTGCTCAATAATCTGTTGTCCAGTTGGGATCACCCTGCTTGAAGCTCTGATGCCACAGTGCTGAACTGATACAGAGACAAACAGATATGATTTGGTTTCAAGGAAACTGAGTCTGAGTAGATCCACATGTCTCATTTTAAAGCTGTTTCATGTTTTTCCCCCACAGCAATGAAATCAGGAGGCACCCAGCTGAAGCTGATCATGACATTCCAGAACTATGGACAAGCATTGTTTAAACCAATGAAGTAAGTCAAAAAAGTCTGTGATTTAAAGTGGAATTGTGGTGGAGTAGCCATTTTCTAAGCTGTCAAAAGTTTGCTGTAGGATCTCCCAAGGTTGATGTGTCTGGCTCTCGAGCCTGGAGCTTCAGGGTCTGTTGATACCTTGTCCTGCTAGACTGGTCCTTGGAAGAGATGCTGAGGAGGCTTCAGAGACATTACAGTCTTCTCAGGAATGCTGTTCACTCTGGTCTCTGTGAAATCTCCCATCATAAATACAGGATGTTTTCAGCATTTCTATCTTATGTAAACTTATTCCACAGGTCTGAGCTTTATCTAGTGTCAGTGCTCCCCTGGAACATGGCCAGACAAGGGACATGATTCAGAACAGCTTTGGGAAGAGCTAAAGAGTATTTGTCTGATAAATCAGAATTTAATCAGTTGATTTATTGTTGTTTGTATTCAAGAGTTGTATTAGTCATTTGGCTGGGGCTATGCTGAGTCTGTGAAAATGAGTTTACCCAAGAGTGGTACTGCAAGGTAATGACTCTGGAGAGAAAGGGAAGGACTAGGATTATGCAGCTTTAATTTGTGCCTGTCTGGATCCCGTTGAGATGAGAGACGTTATTCAGATACAAGACAGACTCCCGAATCCTGACCTGTATGTTTGTGCTGTACGAAGGAAAATGACTCTGTGCACATTGTAGAGGGTTCAGCAAAGACACTCGGCACTGCAAAATGTTTAATGGAGCTACTCTGTATCTGTGTCAAGGGTACCACTGGAATAACAAATTCATTTCTTTCTTTTGTTCCCACTGTAGGGAAGTTCAGTTAATTTGCTCTAAGATGGTCCATAGAAGACTAAAGTAGCTGAGGATGAGTGGTTTGGAATATGTGTTGGCACTGTGTTAGAGCTGCAGTGGGGAGCACAGCTCGGGGGGGAAGCTGCTGCCTGCAGTCTGAGAGATTCCCAGTTTCACTACAGATTTTGCTGTAGATTGACTTCAGACAAGTACAGATTTGTCTTGTTTTTATTTGACTGCCAGAAGGGTCAAAAAATTGATCTGACCTTCCTTCAAGCCAAGTTTGAGCAGGAACCCTCCCTATGTGCCTCTACCCTGGGAATCACAAGAAAATCCTGCGAACTTCCAGAGAGCACAAGGTATTTGTGCAAAGGCCACATGCCTCTGTGTCACTTCCCAAATTGCACACAAATTTCTCCACGTTTCTAGTGGATCACTGGCTGCCTGGGAGAGGTTGGAGGAAGCACAGACAATACTGGCAGCTCAGAGGGAAGGTGGTACTAGGGAGCATCTACTCCAGCACCTGCCCTTCCTCTCCCTGCGAGTTTAGATCACCAGAGTGTGAGCCCATCCCCTTTATCTGCAGGTTTGATGCATATAGAAACAATTCCTAATCATGTCTTGTCCCACATGCAACATTAAGAACCAGGGGGATTCAGGCAGCCTTGGAGTATTTGCCAGAGTCCTGGCTGTGCTTTTGTCTTTTCATGTAATGTGTGATTTGCTCCTTCTCCATTTCCTCAGATGCAGATAATCTCAGCCTTTATCATTGGTATGACATTGTAATTCTGGGAATGCTAATGAGGTCAAATCAAAATACTGCACAACGCACAGCCTCAGCAAGATGATGGATGACTGTAGAGGTGTAGCCACGTTCCTGTGTAGAGGCAATTACCACCGCCCGCTAGAACAATAACAGAGAATGATGTCTTAATCATTCCTTTGGCTTGATTTGAGGGGCAGCAACACCCTGTTTTGCACTGCATAAACCCCTGGAAGAAGCATTCAGCAGCTGCTTTTTGGGGCAGTACACCTTCCAGGAGCAGCACTGCTGCGGTGGTGCTGAGCGTGGCTGAACACATTGGTGATTTGGAATAAGGGTGTTTGCAAGCATTTGTCTTCACTCTGATAACAGGGAGCAGGGAGCCAGATGCTCAGCTGGCATAAATCTTCCTAGCTCCTTTGGCATCTGGTCCCTCTGGCCTCTTTCTCCACCTTATGGACTGCGGGTGATGAAGTTCTTGGAGAGGTTTGCAGCATCAATCCTTTATGCAGAAATAAGCAGCTTAGAATGAAATTTAAAAGATAAAAATAAGGAACAAGCTTTAAATTTATGAGACTTCTGCTTGTAGGATCTTTTTCAGGTCCTAGACTGTTTCTGCTGCTCCCTCCTTTTTTACATTGTACCCTTTTTATCCACACTTCACAAAGGTGGATGCTCCTTCCCAGGACAGGAGGCTGTAGGTAGCTGAGAGACATCAGGACTGGCAGACAATTTTTTTCTAAGTAGTTTAACATGAAAGCCATAAAATGTCATCCTGGTGGCTACTTCTGAGATGAGCTCGTTGGAGGAAGCCCTTGGTGGGCAGTCAGGTTGTGTCCACCTGGTGCATCCTGTGTGTTTCAGTTGTTTCCGTGTTATCAGCTCTGTGGCTTTTCAAAGCAGCAGAAATTGCACCTTTTTTTCCTCATGAGTTGATAAGCTTCTTCAGACAAGCAACTTCCTTCATGAACGCCAGCTATTAGATGGGGCTGAGTGTAGGATTTCAGGCCTGATCCCAAGGAATATTGATAACTCAGAGTTTCCCATCCTGTCTGAGATCTCGAGTACTGAAAGCTGCATGGTGTGAGGGACACAGAGGGTGTTATGTAGACATGAGGCCATTCCCAGTCTCTGCTTGGATGTGATTCACTGGAATTGCCTGGAAAGCTGTTTTTGCTACACATAGCTGTACTCAGTGTCTTCCAAAGTGAATTAATACCTGTTTGAGTGGGATTGCAACAGATAAGGGAGACCATGCCAGCCCTTCCCTGACACAGCTGGGCATCTGCTCGCGGGAGGGGAGCTCTGCAGACCTTTGGCAGTGACTCCTGCAGGCAGCCACAGCAAAACGTGCTCCCTGGAAAACTGCTGAACACGCTGCACAGCTCATCTGACTGCCTCTGCCCTTTCCCAGCCTCCCAACTCCACGCTGAATTTATCCAGGGAGCAAGCCAGCTCCACAAAGGCCCAGGCAGAACTTGGAAATGGGGAAATGAGAATCAGCCTTTGGCATCTTTTGTGCTCCGTGTTTGACATTAACTGACAGCTCTTCATCTGGTCATTGATTCAGGCTAGTGGAGCAAATGAGAGGAGGGAAGTGTAGCAGTCAGGGAAATGTGGCAGCAGTAAATAAAGCCTGATCAGCTGCGATCGTTTTATTTATCCGTGGCTCTGTGTTATAAACCACCCAGATCCAGTATGGAAATGAGTTATTAAAAATTTATTGGCAAAGCAAAAGGGACAGCGCCGTGAGGGTGACCCTGTCCCACAGGCTCGGCCACAAAATGGCGGCCCCGCCTTTTATACCCCTGCGGTTACCTCAGCCTGATTTGCATAGCCCTGCCCCCTTGTCCATCGTCTGGGAGCCCGCCCCTTTCTGCTCTGAGGCATTCGGGGTCCTCATTGGCTGGGAGCCCACTCCTTTTATGGTGTGCTCACTCCTTTTATTGTGTGCTCACTCCTTTTTTGGTTGTGCCCACTCCTTTTATGGTGGGGA
>VWZT01000741.1:1033715-1049558 GCA_013397055.1 Pachycephala philippinensis
GAAAACCTTTGCAGACGTTTCTACATCTGGCTTAGCTTCCAGTTAAATGCATCCTCAGGGAGTGCTGGAAAATATTACTTCTCCTGTTTAGAAGAGAAGTAAATGAGTCATATTTTCCAAAATAGTTTTCAAGGAAAGGGATATCAGAAGTTGTTTGTATTTTCCTGTTTAATAGATTTAGTGAATACATAAAATCTGGTCTGCATCACGAGAGGAGCAGCACTGGCGTGTGAGTGGTTCCATGGCCTTGGCAAATGGCAAAATCCTGCCCAGCTGGCAGGTGCCAGGGCAGAATCCATGGCTGAGCCCCCCAGGGATGGGGCAGCCTGAGGGTCCCTTCCCTGTCCCAACCCTTTTGCTCTGTGTGGGGTCAAATGCTGGCCTGCAGAGGAAATAAAATCTGGTCTCTCATCTTATCTCAGCATTTCTGTGTGTGAATGAGCTGGAGGAATCCCCTTCCCCTACCTAAAATATTCAGGATGTCCAAAGATATCCAGGGCGCCCAAACTGGAGATGGCAGTGGAGGTGGGGAGCCTGTCCCACCTTCTGCCTCTCCACGTGGCTCCTTGGCAGAGAAGCCTTTGCTGGGACCCTGAACAAGCTTCAGCCTAGGCCAGGGCATGAAAACCTTGCCATATCCCCCCAAACCAGCATCACTGGTGAGCTAAACCTTCTCAAAGGCACTCAAGGACATCAACAGACATTGCTCAAGTGGGGCCGTAATGACATCTAATACTGGTAACAATAGCATCTTCTTTAGCTGGTATTGAAAGTGATACTGAGCTTGTTTCAGGGAAAACAAAACTGTGGATATGAAAAAGGCCTCAGCAGGGAATTTCTTTAGCCTTTGCAGCATTTTGTGAAAGTTCTGTCTTTCCCATGTAAAGAATTTAAAACAATGTTACAGTTTTGGAAACTTCTGCACCTGCAGTTGTTTGTCAAGGATTGTTATGGTTTAACTAGAAAAACATCCAGAAACGGATGGCTCAAAACCTGGCCGATCACCTCGAGGGGTGGATGGCCAAGGGACCAATTACTTTATGCCATTCAACACGCTTCTGCATCTTAACATATAAAAGCTGTCCAATTTTCCATTAAACTTTTTTACTTCGGATCATCTCTTGGGTGCTTGGACAGTGTCATTCTTTACCCATTCGGGGTGCTACAGCGACACAAGACAAGACAATCTGGTATTTTATATTTTAATTAGTGTTACACTTACAAAAAGGTGTTTGGTTGCAGCATCTGACCTTCTGCACTGATATTTTCCTGGAATTTGAAGCATGTTGATGCTAACATATATTAAAGTACAGAAAACCTTCCTATTGAGGGCTTTTCAATACTTTTAATTATTTTCAGAAACAAAACTAGCCATTATTGTATTTTTGAAAGACAATCATTTTGTCCTTTCTTGCATAACCACGTATCTTAAAAATATTTCTTAAACAATTATTTTTAAACCATTTTTCCTTTAAATTGACCATAACAAACCCGACAGATCTGTTCAGGATTAATTTTCCACCTAGCTGAAGAAATTAGCTCTTGCTTTCTCCCTCCCACCTTGGAGCCGTGCTAGGATGGTTACCTGGATACCCTGCCTGTAAAGGATGTATGTGCCGAGGCAATTTAAATAGCCTGATTTGTCATCTAACTGCAGACATCATCAGCAAAGCATTATTTGGCTGGAACACTGTAGGCTGAACGTGGATAACTCCTCTGTGTTGAGGAAAGATTTAATTTAACCACCTTGTGGCCAAATATTGTCTGTCTTTAATGGGGAGCTGCAGCAAGGCTGGTGAGAGGAATATAAGTGGTGTCTGGGTGGGAAGTTATTTTCCTGTGGTGTATAACTTTTGGGAATTCATTCTGCACCAGGAGGAGGACAGCTGCTTTTAAATTTGTTGGTTCCGAATCTACTGGTTGGTTTATTTTGGTGCAAATAATTTTTGTGTCAAGGAGAAGAAGAGAAGAAAATATGAGCCTGGCTTTGCCTTTTTTGCTATGTAACTTTTCTCCTTGTCACAGTCCCCATTTCAATTTATTTCTCTGGTTATCATCTCTGCTTTTAAAAAGGCAATTCCATCACGGTGGAAGGATCCTTATAAGCAGGTTTTTAAAAACAAGCTGGTGAAGCTACAACAATGGTTTGAAATATGTGACAGAGTGTAAAGCAGAAAATATTGGCCTCCTCTGATAAGACCTGCATGTCAAAAGGCAGAAATTGGCATTTCCTTGGGATCTGACTGTGGAGCATGGTCAGGGATATAGTCTGGGCATAACAATAAGGAACATGTGGAAACAAATCTGAGTTTTAGGAAGAAGGTTTTTTTGAGTCCTCAGATCACTTTTTAGTTTAGGATTGAGCATAACGTAACCATTTTAAGGACCTAACCAAAACTGGATCATTTGTTATTGACTCCAGTATGATTTGGACAACTCAGCTGGAGTCTGGTGATCTGTCAGGTTCCACAGACCTGCAGCCTTCCATCGAAGGTATTTCTGCAGCTACAGCTGAATTGCAGAAACACCACAGTCGCAGAGCTGCCAATTATACATTCCTGAACATTCTTCTTGGCAAATCAACTCCCAAATCATGTTCAGAAATCATAGTCTTAAATGAAGCACGGCTGCAAAATATTCTGCTGATCTATGGTGCAAGTCCTTTTCCTTTAGTCATAATTGATGTTACAAAATATTTTATGGCTTCTGTCATTAGTATTCCCAATCGGCTCAATCTACAATTTATCTCATGCTGTAAAAATGCTAAGAATTTTCTACTGATTAGCAGCAACAGTAGGGCATGTTTCTACATTTATCAACATGGGGTATTTTTGGGTGGGTAAGGAGTCTTTTGTCTTTGAACTATAATGTGTCTAGACGTTCTATTTTTGTTACAAATCTAGCAAAATGAAGATGCTTTTGAGGTAGTAATTAAATTCTTTCAGTGACATATAGGCTACTGTGCACAAAGCTTCAGGATAATGAATATATTTATTTCCAGGAAATCTACGGTATTTTCTTTGCCATTTGTAGGACTCAGCATATAAATAATGCAGGCCATGCTGTGCTGATTTTCAGTTCATCCCGGGAAATTATGCCATTAAAAATGCCACAGTTCTTTCAGGCACACACAGACACAGCAGGTAAAGAGAATATTCATGTGATGAACAGTGACAGAAGCAGCATTAGCTAATGCATAACCTTGCAAAGCACCCCTTAGACAGTGAAATTGTTTGCAGTAATTATAGTGTGGCACAAGACTGTTGTTTAACTTAACATCATGGCAGCCAAACTGGGATCCATCAAAGTGGCTCTGAATTTGTAACCCAGGGTTAGGACTTGGAAGTGCAAAATAAGGTGGAGGGAAATGAAGAGCTCTGGAGCCTCCCCTGCCACCCCAAACACACCCAGCTGGTGAGCGTGGTGAAAATGGAATTTCTTTTAAGCAGTTCTGGAAATGCAAGGTCTCCATAAATCCCTCACAGCCTTGCTTTTGTCTGTGAGCATACGTTGCTTTTGGAAATCTGCAATTCCGGTGTTAAAATCCCCCCTCTACGACACCAGCAGTGGCTCTTGCAGTGCTCAGACAGCACAAACATCACACAGTGTGTAAAAGCAGCGTCGTGTGTCTTTGCTCACACAAGGTGAGAGCAATTTGTGTGCTTAAGAAGGAAAATTTACCATCTCCCCTTCGTAGGCATTACTTATGCATAAGCAGAGCTTTAGTACGTGTTGCAAATGGAAATCAAGTACATGATGTGCCTGGAAGGAGTTTATCCGACTATTTATGGGCTGATCACATTTGGAGCTAGAACTGGCATGGCTATTTTTAGTTGAACAACGTTACAGTAGTAGTTGCATTTACAAAGAAGCGAGAAAATTCTCCTGCAATTCACAGCCCTTTCTCGCTGGATCTCAAACCTCGGTGTCCCCACTCCGTGTCCCAGAGGAGAAGCTCAATGCCACATGCCAGGAGCTGCCTGTCTGATTGCAGGTCAAGGAGTCGCAGCTCAGACACAGATTTAAACTCCCACAAAGCAGCTTTGTGGCTCTTTGTGCCTCTCCTCCTTCCCTCCCAGCTCTGTGCAGCGCACTCAGATGGGCTTTGCCCGCGTGAAGCCACACGCTCTGCTCTGGAGGTGGACCATGACTGTTCTTTGGCAACCCAGGATGGGTTTTACCATCCCTCAAAGGTGGTACCTGTGTGGAGAGCATGTGTTTGCCTGGTGGTGTTGGAGGAGATCAGTTTTCAGAGCTGGAGTTGGGTGGAACTGGCACAAAGGGGCTTTGTGCAGGAGGGAATTCAGCTGGGCACCAGGCTCGTTGTGGGAAGTTTTGGCCGGATCTCTCAGAATAGTTCAGAAAGAAGAAAAATCTCGCTGTCTTTAGGAAAAAAGAAAGGCCTCAATCTTCTTTCTCGTCTTTATTTTCATGATAAAAATCAACGATTTTAAGCTATTGGTCTTTGATACGCCTCTGAAAAGAAGTCACAATAATTTTAAAGATGCAGATGTAATACATAGGTACATCATTAGCATGAGTCATTGTTCCTTCTTTCTTACAAAGAAAAGGAATTGAAAACCATTAAAAATCATGAAATAATAAGGCAGAAGCATATAATTTAATATGGTCATCTATTAAAAATGCACACTGTGCATAAATAATCAGATATATCAGCAGGGAATCCACAGCCATCTAACAACTAAGTTGCTTTGCAATTGCCATCTGACCTGTAGATAAGTGGAAACAATGTCTTCATTAAACTTACAGAACTGAATATTAATCATTAGCAAAACCAGCTCTGCAAGATGAAGGGGAAGTCTTGCTATGTCCCTGGGAGCTGTGTGCATGTACCTAATGGCAGGATTTAACTATTAGGGTCATATCAAAAATAGATCTGCTATTTGTCCACGGGGCTTACTGGTGTACTACAAAGGCAATCAGATTTAGGATGTCATTTAAAGACTTCTTGCATGGTGTGGGAAGAAAAGGTGTATCTGGAAATACGCCCTAAAAGACCTGAATTCACTTGACTTGTCCTCTTATTTTCTCCTCTGGGTGAAAAAGATTAAGAACAACTGAGTGTTTAATTTTTATAGGATTTTATGGAAGAGTGGGGGTTTTTTTGTTGTTTTCAGTGTCCCCACTGCTCTGGCCTCTGCTCCCTGTCAGAGCCGGGCGGTGGGAGCAGGAGGTGGTGATTCGCTGGCATTCCTGGGACACCCCATACATGCTCTCAGACTGCACTGTAGGTGTGTAGGTGAAATCCCAAATTTGGAGAATGCGACGGTGTGACATCGTGGCACCAGCGGATGCGATGCTGGAAATCAAAGGGTAGAGCTAACATTTTTAAAGAGGTGACTAAAAAAGATCTGTATATGTATAAAAGATGGAATGTCAAATTTAATCCTCTTTGCACCTTTGGGTCATTTTCCTGGAGGCGAGCAAGGAACTCACTTTATTTTGTTTCCTTTGGTTTCCTCTTCCACCTGTTTGAACCAATAAGCCGATTCAGTCAGAAGGTGCTCTGGCTGTCTGTAACTAATCCTGTAATACTTTCCTGACATTTATATTGCTGTTGAGCAGTTCTGTCAATACAATCACTGCCTGTGAGCTGCATGGAAAACAGCACCCACGAAAGAAGAAAAAAAATTAAAAAAAGAAAAACAACCACCCCAGGTTTAATTCTTGCCAATATTTGTGATAAAATGAAGATCTT
Organism: Pachycephala philippinensis; assembly: GCA_013397055.1. Taxonomy (NCBI): domain Eukaryota; kingdom Metazoa; phylum Chordata; class Aves; order Passeriformes; genus Pachycephala; species Pachycephala philippinensis. The sequence continues at coordinate 1,039,435 of VWZT01000741.1, forward strand.
CACTCAACTTTATTGGAATTTACTCAGGCATTTGGTAATAGCAGCCTACTGGAGATTGCTTAAGGAGGGAACTCGAGGGACCTGTAATAAAGCACAAGAAGATGGATTGTGTGTTCTTTGCTATCCAAGATCTCAGGTCCTGAAAGTGTCAGACACACAGTGTGCTTTAGACAGAGTTGAAATTCCAATATTAATTTAAGATTCTTCAACTCCTGCTCTTGCCTAATCCTGCATTTAAACTAAATGCTAAAAATAGGGGTTATGTCTGCTGTCCCCCTCATCCAGAAGGGACAAGAACGGGGTGTTTGCTGTCACAGGTGGCTCATTTTGTTGTTTGGTTGAGTCTGCATCTGTTCCACAATCCTCTGGAGTCAACAGGGAGCTTTTCCCATGAATTCACTGCCCTTTAAATTTGAGTACAGGCAGGTCAGGTCCCAGTTTATGAACTGGCTCTGTCTTTCCTGATCCAGTTCACCTTGAACTCACGGGAAACCTTTCACTGAGTAGCAGGAAAGTTGGATCAGAGCCAGAGGAAAAACAGTAAGTGCTTCAGGGATGGGACAATGAAGTCCAATGGTTAAATCACACAATCGCTTTGCTCTGCCATGTACTTATCCTCACAGTAGGAAAACTGAAATACAAGTGTCCTTGGCTTTGGGAAGAACATCGTTCTGTCTTTGAAGCCAAACTGCTGTGGGCTGTGCACACACACAGCTATCGCACTGTACATACAGTAGATAAGCTTCACATTTTGTAGACATTTAAACACAGTTAAAAATTCAAGGAGAGGTAACCAGACACTCACTGTAAGAGAAAAACAGCTGCGTGTCATAAATCAGCTCCATGAAAAAAGAAAAAAAAATGGCAACAATATCATTTCATTTAAGCTTTTACTACACATCTTTTGCAGAAATTTCCTCCCTTCCCTCGTCCTCTACTCTTGCCTCTTTTTTCATGTGTTGCTTTTCCTAAGCTCTGTTTTTATTATCAACCCTGGCACACTTTATTGAAATCTCCCCTTATTTTACCAAACATCCTCGGCATAGACAGACTTTAAAGTTTAAATTAGCTGAAACTAATGTCTAAGAGTGAGGAGGGGGAGCACACGTGTTTCACATTGAGCACTGGCTCAGCACAGCCTCTCCAGAGGAGACTGTTCCCTCTATGTGCCTGCACACACACACACACAGATCCCTTCCTTTATCTCCACTCCAGCTCTGAATGGGTGCATTTTTGCAACCCACCAAGCGTGAATATTCCTCTGCACCTCAAGCGGGGGAGTTCACCCAACGATTGCACTTGATGGGAGATGTTTATATAAAACAGTGATTGCCCTGAGCAGCCAAGCCAGCCGCAGCCTTCCTTCCCTCACAGTGCCACACAGCGCTTCCCCTAACATCCTTCTGCTCTTTTTCTTTTCATGTGGAATATTTTTCAGAGATTTCAGTCGGTCTTTGGGTTTTTTTCTTATTTAAGAGGAGCAGTTTAGGCCAATACTGGGCCCTTTTGAAATCCTGCATCCACTGTCATTTTAAGTGATTCTCCTCAAAACCTGCACCTCCGTTTTTTCCCTAAAATGCCGTGTTTATAACTGGGATTGAAGGAGGAGAGGGATGATGCTCTGTGGCAAGCAGGGACTGTATTTGCAGCTCCCCAGCAGCAGGGCCCACATGGAGGCCGGCAGGTTAAAATCCTCCCTCTCAGTGGAGGTGGAGAAGAGGAAAAAGATGCTAATAAGTTTGATTTTCCCCTAGGAATAACCCAGTGACTCCCTGTGGGCTGCAGAGCATTAACCCACCCTTCATGCAGATGGTTGCAAGCTCCAAGGCCCCCGATGTGTAATTTCCAGTGTAATTTGTGACTCATGTGGTGCCCTTAATATAAAGTGTGGATTAGCAGGGAAGGTTTCCAGCCTGGAAGAGAAGTTTAGGGGGAAAGTAAAGGGGTTTTTTTATAGTTTTGTAAAACAGCATGATTATTCTGTGAAATGGCTACTAAAATAAGCTTCCAACCCAGTACGCTCTTCCTCATGCAATAAATGAACAACCAAGGCTGAGGAAGATACAATTAACTCAAATTTAGCCAGGGAGTGAAACATTTGGGTTAATACTGAGATGATCCAGGGCTGTGTTCTACCTGAGAAGTTAAGGCATCCTCTGGCTGAGGCTGAGGAATGCTGTTCCCAAGTTCTTGAGAGGTTTAGGAGCACCCAGGAGTATCTGCACTTGTAAGTCGCCTTGGCAGCCTCCAGGCAGTAAGTAACTCCCTGAGAAATGCTCAAAGTGGTGATACCAGCGCATTCCCAAACATGTAACCCTCTGCAGGTGGAAATAATCCAGGTGGGAGATGTGTCAGTGAGGGGAAATCAGCCTCAGAGGTGTGCTGATCCCCCAGCAGTGGGATGGGGCCAGTGCCAGAGCTCAGCTGGGGAATGGCGAGCAGCAAAGTGCTGCTCCACATTCCTTGTTTAGGCAAAATTCTGGCTGGGAAGAAAACACGTGAGAAAATGAGGGGTTACCCACGAGCAGCAGAACCAACTTAGGGCAAAGAATAAGTTGGGCACTCTTCATAGAGATTGTGTTTGCTGGCAGGAGGAGTAATGAGACAGGAGTTAAAACAAAATAAACGAGGAAACAGAGAGGTTGCATAGTTTGCTTTATTAGAGCAATGAAATAACCACACCGTATCAAAGCAGTTCCTGTTTCCTTTGTAAGCATGAAGCAGTCTGAAGGACAATTACACCTCCTTTCCAGCTCAGAGAGGCACATCACCCTTTGCCACGGGTTAAGGAATGTTTACAGCAGTGAGGAGCCGAGTTCAGGGGAGCCTGTGCTTTATTGGGAAACCTCACTTCTGAGGAATTAGAAACACTCAGTCCTGGGGAGGAATTAACTCACAGGAACCACGAGCCTGCTGTCCTCAGTGGCAAAATCACAAAAGATTCTCAGGATTTGGGATTGAAGCAAGCTTGAAAAGCAAAACTTGCAGTTCTCTGTGTGAAAGTCCCCTCTGATGGGCAGAAGGATGGGACACCAGTGTGTTCTCTGGCCTCTGGGGCATTTCTGGGGGAAATGATGTGTGGGGGCTGGAGCTGAGCTGTCTGCTGGCACTCAGAAGGTCTGGGGTTGGCAGGAGGAGGCTGCACAAGATGCTCTGATCCCGTTTCTCATTTTGTACAGAAACTTTGACATGCATAGCTGGCCAAGCAGCTCTACAAATAAGAATTTCATGCTCTTTTTTTTCTAATGTATTGGTCCACACACTATGTAGGCTCTGTCCTATTTTGCTGGTAGTTGTTTATCTGCAAAGTCTTGGGCACTTAGCGCAGTTCAGTATCCAGTAGCTCTTGCACGGTAAACTGAAAATATAAAGCCAAAAAGTCTTTGAACTTCAGGTGGGAAGGGAGCAGGGAGCGTGCCCTAAATTAGCATGGTTACTGCTTTGGGGTCCTTGAGAAAGCACAGCTCCTCTATACAAATGCAGATACTGAGGTCAGCCAAGACACAAAACAGTGAAATCTCAAAGGATTTTTCACTTTTTTAGCCAGAGCCTTTTATTTATTCTTCCGAGCCGTAGGTTTTATTCCTGTTACACGATCTTAAGAACTGTAAGAACTGCAACACTTCATGAGTGAGAGAGAGGGAGGCAGGCGATGCAGAAATTCGAACTCTCACTACAAATTGGAGCAGGGAGCCTGGGCCAAACGTGCTGAATACAGAGTGCAAACACTGTGGTGCTTCTAGTGATGTTAATACAAAGTTCAGACAACTTTTGGCCTGGAGAGAAGAGCGTTGGGCCTGTACATTGTGCTCACACAAGTTGTTCATGCTGCCCTGTGGCCCCTCAGCGCATTCCTCTACCCGGCCCAGCTCAAAAGGCACTTCAGGAACACAAGAGCTCACAAAAGTCGTCTGAGTCTTTCTAGATCTCTTTTTATTTGCCTGTGTGGGGCAGGAGACATGCTGAAAGCCAGAATTTGAGCCTTATTTCACTTATGAGGAGTCTTGATCACACCGAGGAGCTGCAGGCCTCAGTGTCAACCACAAAGGTGACATCTGGGGCCTACCAAAGCCCGTGGGCAAACTGACTTGTGCTTTTGAATGACAACATGCTTTTTGGGAAGTGATCACTTCCCAAAAAAGTTGTTGTCGTCGGTGGGAAGGAGAAGGAGAAGGAGAAGGAGAAGGAGAAGGAGAAGGAGAAGGAGAAGGAGAAGGAGAAGGAGAAGGAGAAGAAGGAGAAGAAGGAGAAGGAGAAGAAGGAGAAAGAGAAGAAGGAGAAGAAGGAGAAGGAGAAGAAGAAGAAGAAGGAGAAGAAGGAGAAGGAGAAAAGCCAGCTCTGAGTCCGGCAGTGGCCGGGGTGAGCGGCCAGAGCTGCTGTGGGGATCTGGTGCTGATCACTGGCTTGTTCCTGCAAAGCGCTGAGCACAAAACAGCTCCGAGGAAGGATTAAGTCTGTGCTCGACTGTCAAGGACACGCATAGTTCACTGGCTATATGTGTGCCCAAAGTTAAGCATGTGCTTAATGAGGCTCAAGTGCTTCGCTCTGGGCAGAGCTGAATCCATAATAGCTCCGTGTTTCTGCAGCCTTCGCTGAAAAACGGGGCTAATATTTTCCTGTATCCTGGGAGATTCTGAGGACAAACTTACTAGCGTTCGTGGGACTCATAATGATAGTGAGGAAACTCGTGAATAAAAAGGGAGAAATTTTGTATCAATACATCAGACTCGCAGTAATTACTTTTTCCGACCTACAAACCTATTGTGAACCCAGGAATTTCAATGGGCACATGCATCACGCGCAGTGAGAAGAAAAAATCCAAAAAGCTGAAAGAAATCTGAGCTCTGCTATGCTTCTAATATGTTTAATGTTATTGTTCCATTAAATCCCTACCCTTAATGACCCCAGACATATTAAATAACATTCTCAGGGCTGAAGAAAAGCTTCAGACTTCTAATTTTACACATATTTTTTCCTCCTGTGCTCTCAGACCTCTAGAAGTGTTATATATTGAAACGCCTCTGTAGAAAATACTCTGCAGTCTTTTTCCTGAAGGGAGGCTGCAGGTAACTGGGCTCACGTGGAGCTCTGTTTGCTCTTGACAGTTTTTCGAAAATAGTTTCTGCAGCTGTATCATTTTTCATGTTTGCAATTTGTGGCGAGCAGACAATGTACAGTGGAGCCTCAAAGGGATAAATCAAGGGGAAAGATGACAGATATCGTGGGCTCGGCATGGCAAAAATGCTCACACCGCTTGCTTAAGAGCACAAAAGAATCTAGGCCATGCAGGGACAGAAAATATTCGTGGTGATATGATTTCTTAATGAAGATGTCTTAAAAAAGGCACAAAATATCACTGCAACACCTCATTAATGACGTCTCCTGATTTTTTAATTGCTGTGAGGCTTTTTTCTCCCTGCTGTGACAACAGCATTGACCATATTAACATTGGCACTGGGAACTCTTTTGTTGTGCTGTCAAGTACCTTTTAATCTTTCAATTCCTGTATGTCAAGTCAGGTTTCTATCTCAAGGATGAACCAAACCTTATTTCTGGGTCAAGAATTTTTTCTTTTTTTTATCTGCAAAGCAAATTAGTGGCAGGAGCTTCCCAGAGCTTGCCTTTCTTTTCACACCGTGACTCATTTGTTTTTCTGTACAAGCCCTGCTTGTTCTGGATGATGGAAAAACATTTCTACCCAACAAGCACTGCCACTTAGCCACAGTAGCATCAGTGTTCATCTGCTCTCTGCGTTTTCTCTTCCCACCAGCATCTCAGGAGGGCACACAAAGGGGAGTTTGCAGCTGGAGTGCCACCTCTGCACCCCTGTAACTCATGGGTGCTGCCTCCTGTGCAATCAGCCCTCCAGTATGGATTGTAACCCTCCTGCTGATCTCCCTGGGCAGGGGGAGGCTTCTCTAAATCGGGGTATGAAGATCTGAGCTTCTGATGTTGGAAATACACACTTCAGTCCCCAGTGCTGGCCAAAAGGCAGCCGTGCGTGTCATTGCTTACAGCAGGAGCAGCCCTGGACAGAGCTCACTACAGCAGTCGTGAAAAGCATCTTTATTTCCTTCACCCCAGCATCCAGTGGGGCTGCTTTTCCATAATCACTGAGATCTGCCCCATAATGTTGGAAAAACTCATCTTACCTCGAGCGTTTTTTAAACTCGTGTGCTTTCTAACACTCTGCCTGCCCCTAAAATTTCAAGATTCCTTAAAGAAAGGCATAAAACACCGTTGTAGCACCTCACTAATGCATGCAGGGGAAATACAGGCAAAGAATGGTCCTGTTTGTCTGGTCACATCATGGCCAAACCACAGCAGGCAGTGTTAGATATTGCTGGATGTGCTGGATTATCCATTAATTGTACATCCCCCTGGAGCTGGGCAGCACTGGAGCTCTTCTCTGTGGTTTTGTAGGGCTCACCTGCTCTGTAACAGCATTTCATCTGGCTTTCTGTACAGCCACCTCCTAAATAATAATAACAATAATAAGAATAAGAATAAGAATAAGAATAAGAATAAGAATAAGAATAAGAATAAGAATAAGAATAAGAATAAGAATAAGAATAAGAATAAGAATGAATCACAGCCTGTGAATCTGAGCTCTGACCAGGCTGAGAGCTCAGCACCCAGCACACCCCATCTCCTTAGCCACATTCCCAGGGGACACGAAGGGGACCAGTGGCTGTCACACCAAAAAGCGTGGGTGGGGAACACATCCTGACAAATGTGCTTACAGTAATAGATTTTTTTTTTCCATTTGCTTTTCCTGTGGTGACAGTCAGCTACTTACTGGGCAGAGCTGGAAGTAATATTCCGAATTGCTGAAGGAAATTTTCCCAGTTGATCAAACTCTTATGTGTTTCCTGCTGATCAAAGATTCTCTTCATGTCTTATGCATTTGAAAGCACAAAAGAATGAATGAAAAAAGAGCTATTCTTCTGAGCTGGTAGACAATGAAATGATGATTGGTGAGATTATGCCTTGACTTTACTGTCAGCACAATGTCAGTAAAGGCAACAGTATAGAGAAGGTGCATTTTGAGATATTAATACCACTAAAAGAAACAGAAAAGCCCCCAAAAAGAGGAAAATGTCTGGGTGTATTATTATTTTTATAGTTTAGTGGAGAATAAAATGAATTTTTCATATTCTTGAATCATATTATTTGCCCTGATTATTCATCCCTTCATATCATATCTGCTTGTGTAGGCGGGAGTGGTAACTCAATGTTTTGCTCAGGTGAAAATCTGCTTTTATATATATATATTTATGTATATGTATGCATCTAGTGCATGGGATGGCAGAAACCTTCCACTGGTGCTGCTCCTAGCAAGGGACTGACTTTGCACAACCTTTTCACAAATGCCCTGACCTGTGCAGAGGAATTCTTTGTCTTCTGCCAACATTGTTGGTTGTGTTGGTTTTAATGGCAAAGCCTAAAATAGGCTTTCAGGGCTCTGGGTTGGTTGGATTTTTAATGAATTTAAAATAAATTAATTGTGCTTAGTAAAGGAGGGGCTTCTGAGCTGAGGAATCTGCAGTCTCAAGGCGTTAAGGCTTCATTCCCAGGTCTTGGCTTGGGGATGCTCTTTTCAGGAATGGGAGCCAGTTGTTCTGGTGTGTTTGTCACATGGATCACCCCTCAAAAAGGATCACAGCAGGTGTCTCTGGGATGGTTTTGCCCTGATCACAGAGCGAAGAGAAAGAGCAAGACTGGAAATTAGCAGGGGAGGAAGGCCAGCACATGGGGACTGGGATGAGAGCCTGTAGCTGTGGGATCACAAAAGGACATTTTGAAGATCACGTTAGAGCCACGTCTGTCAAGAATGGTTTAGTTCTAGCTGATCTCACCCTGGGGCCTGGGAATGGGCTAGGTGACCTCCTGAGCCTCCTTTTGCTTTTACACTGGAAACAGAAAGAAAACCCCCCTTAATTCGCTGCTTCTCCGTGGATTTTCTCTCCCTCTTCCCCCCACTGTCCTTCTGTGCCAGGTAACCAGATATTTATACATACAGATGTGCTTTCCAAAGCTTATTGTCATTCTCTGCGTAAGAAGTTTATGATTTATATTAAGCTAGCTGGTCCTTGAGCATGTGCTGTTGTCAAGCTCTCTCCGTCTGCTCAGGAGAAAAGCACTCGGGGGCTGGCACGCAAGAGCATGATCTGGGTATTTATCCTTTTGGCAGTTTGCTAATTATTCCTATTGCTATCACATCCCCGCGCGGATTTCTGTCTCTCTGCCACTGTAAATATTCTCTCATTTTTTCGAGCTGCAGAGCTGGTACTTAAACTGGAGAAGCCTGAATATCCTGCAGGGGCCCATATTGTCATTTGGTTGATAGCGGTGGAACGGGCCAAACATCCTTTCTGTAGCACTCAAATTGCATGTCTTTGCATTCCTGCGTTGGCCACTCGTTTTCTGGCCCGAATTCTGCTCTTGTAAACAGCTCCTATCGTCCCTGGGAGTGCTCTTTGTAGCACAATGCTTTGATAAAGCCAGAGCCATCAGCTGCCAAGACTCCATAAGGAGGCAGGAATAGGCACCAGATATCTCTGCTACTGTAGATGTAGCTGCATTAGCAGTATCATTTCTCTTCCTAAGGACTTACTAAGCCATTAAAATGTATTATAAAATTAAATGGCGTTTTTTTCCACCTGTTCTAAGCGGTGCCAAGTGCATTGAAAACCCTCCCAGATGACACAGCTCTGCATGCAAAATCTCAGTACCCTCCTAAGGACTGCAGCTGCCTCAGAGACACCTTTTTTTTTTTTTTTCCATGGGCTGCCTCCTTCACTTAGAATAATAAGCTTTAGATGATCTCAGGGCACTCTAGATCCCCCTGCTGCACAATCCAATTTGACATAAGTGTTGCATGGAGGGCAGGGAGGGAGAAAATCTTGCAGGCAGACACCGGACTTTCAGTCTGAGTTTTCCATTAGTACAAAGAAGAACTTCATCAGTGGGGGCTTGGGAGATTTCATGCCTGTCTGTGTTGGAAGAAAGGCTCTCTGGAACTGATGGAGCATCTGTGCTTCAGTGGTGTGCTGGATCAAGGGGCTGCCTGTGGAGCTTCCGAAAGCAAAAAATCCCTGAGTCCATTCCAGGCCATAAAATCATTGAAGCAGCAGCAATCTGCTGAGTGGCCACCTTTTAGTCTTGCATTAACCATGTTTTTAGTCTTGGATTAGCTATATTTTATCATTTAGGTAGCGCTGTGTATGAACTGTTGAGCCTGCAGCTCAGCTTCAGGACAGGTATTTAAACACCTTCAGCGCTCCACAGGGAGAGAGGAAAGCTGCTTTCCACAGGAGAAGAATAGCACCCTATGGCTGTGGGCAGACCCAGTTAATCTCCTGTTATCTGTTCCCATAGCCAAATTGTGCTCTTATCAGTGTCAGTCCTGTCCCTGCCAACGCAATTACAAAGCCTCACAGGTTCATATCTCTCAGTGAGTTTGCTGCTGCCCAATTCCCGTGGCTGGGTCAGGCAGGGGCTCTGTCTGCAGAAAGGCCCGACCCAAGCAAACCTGCTCCCTGCTGCAGCAAAGCTCATTGTTGTGCTTCCTAATCATCCCTAATGCCAGCGGCTGATTCCCCTGATTATGTGTCAGAACGTGAGGGTACCCTGGTTAAAAGGAGCTGTTTTCCAAGCGGCAGCACTTCCTCTCATCAGCTCAGGGACGTGGCTCTGACACAAGAGGAGTCTCAGAGATGTCTCTGGGCTGCAGCACGGGAAGGCAGCATGTGTCTGTCAGGATAACACTTAGCTCACTTTGGGCTCTTTGCCCTATTTTCTAGCTTTTTGGCTGCTGTACAGATAATAGAACCCCTCCAGAGCAGAGGAAGTCTGGCACTGAGCAGGATTCTTTCGAGTAATGCGTGGCCCTGGTGGGTATTAATCCTGGTAGTTTAGGCAGGTGTGTGCTAGTGATCCTGGAAACTAAATACAGATTTCCATGGTAAAGGTTTTGTTTTTAGAATATTGTTTTCTGAAATACCAGAGAGCCTGCAGTTGCCCTGTGGTGATTTGGTTCATGAACAGCAAAAGGAAAAGTCCTAAAGAGAAGTTATTAATGTTGAGGCTGGGGGATCAAGTAATTGGCAAAAAAAAAAAAA